>CAJVPT010002795.1:0-16702 GCA_910592055.1 Acaulospora colombiana
GAGCTCTTCTGATTGACTTTCTTGTATTGAGATATGAAACTTCATATATATCTTTCATATCTTTCTCTAATATACATTCCCCTTCTTGTTTTGTATCCTCTGGGTATCCTGGGTATCTTGTTAATATCATCATTTGAGTATTATCATTACTATAGCAGTTGAAGTGTTTGACGTTGACTTTGTGTTTTACTTTTGTCCGTTGTAGTTTTCTTCAGATTATGTGATGCCCAGCTTTCTTTGTAATTATCCATAGTTTTTGTCATTTGTCATAGTCTGGATTAATTGTAACATATTCTAGTTCCCACTTTGTTCAATCTTTTTTTTATGTACTCATGAGTTAGCCTATCCTATTACTTGAAAAAGTTTTGATTAAAGCTTGGAACCATTCAGGAATGGGATCTTTACTGGTGTTCTGAAGTAGTTGGAGCATTCACCAATCCCTAATTTCTTTAGTAACTTGATCAATTAGCTGGTCTACGTATAGTAGTTTATTGTTTCTTAGTGATGGTATGGCTTTTCTATATTCTTTTAATGTAAATTGTTCCTTAATTAAACTATTTCCTTTGCTTCATTCGAAATTTCTTGTCATTTCCAACTGTGAAAGGTAATTTCTATGTCTTTAGCCAACTTCATTACTTGGAGTGTGAAGTTTCCTTTATCTGATAGATGATTCAGAGAGTTGTATATTAATAGGTTAAGCAGTTCCCAATTCTTTATCTATGCTTGTTTGAGTCAGTTAATTGTTGTGATTCCTGCGGGACCAGAATCATTTAGTCTATTACACAATTCTATTATTTGATTTTCTTGCTGGAGTATCCAGATGCTTTTAAAGTTGTGAATCTTTGAGTGACATATTACACTATTAAGTATAGATACATAGGGTACTCTTATTTTTGAAGAGTTTTCTATATACTGCCATTAAAGTGTTATATATTTTCTAGGATAGTATACTATGCTGCATCCTGAATTCTATCCTTGAAATTAATATCCTGTTTAGAATATACAGGGTTTGTTTATCTGTTAATTTCTTGTTTTTAAGAGCTCTGGTTATTATGTTGATCTCTTTTAATACCCTCTATTTGAGTTCAACTGCAGTTTTTTGATTGCTGGTCCAGATTTCTAGAAATCTTGTATGTTCTGCCCTGCTGAACTCCTTTACTACTTCTTTTTTTATACCAACCTAAACTTCTTCTGAATAGCAATTAGAATTGTTAATAGTAATTAGGACTGATTTATTATTATTGATTTGAGAATCATTGGCTTTGTAGAAGACTCTTGTAGTTTTGAGGATTTCTTCTATATCCTTTTTAGATCTTGCTTCCATGTCATATCATCTATAAAGGCTATGGCCGCGTATCTTGATTCTAGCCTTCTTGTGGTCCATCCTTTGAGATCTGAATTCCAGGTGATCAATATTTTATATCTCCTTTCTTTGTCATTCTGAATCTTGCAGAGTAAAGGATCATAGAATATTCACTATAGTAGTGGTAAGATAGTTTCCCCTTGATTGATGCCATCCCCTGCTTTTATGGATTCTGTGAGGTCATTTTCAAAGATAACTTGAAATTCTCTGTTTTGAAATAGACTCAACATGATCTTGATAAAACACTTTGGTATTCTGATCCTTTCCATTGCTTTGACTAGCATATTCAGACTAATTGTGTCATAGGCTTTAGCAATATCTTAGAAAAGTATTCACAGTTCCTTTTTATTTTCTCTTGTATCTTTACAGATGTTATTGAGGATTTGGATTGGTTCTAATATACTTTCTCCAGAGAGATCCGCAAAGTTGAGACCTTTGAGAATGTTATTGACTTTACAGATATTTTTCATTCTATTAGTAAAGATTTTTGTGAAACACTTTCTTGTGACTTCTAACAGAACTATTGGTTTTGTGTTTATTAACTCATACTCCCATGGTTTTGGTTTGGCTATAGGGTATATATGGCTCTGTTTTCAACAAGTAAGGATTATCTCACATCTCAAGAAGTTATTTAACATTCTTTCCAGGATTCCCTTTCTATCTTGACTCATTTTCTTAAGCATTTTGTAGCTAATTTGTGACTATCCTGGTGCTTTGTTGTTTGGAAGTGTTCAAAGTATTTCACCTAATTCCGCTTGTGAGATTGGCTTGAGAAGATCTTTATATCATAGTTTCTTGATATAATTTTTGGATCTATACTCCTTTTTCCAGTATTCTGTAAGGTTATTGAAGTTGGCATCTCTTTTTTTAAATGCTTCTAAATGGTATTGTCTTAGTTCTTTCTCTATTTCACCTGCTTTGGTTGTTATGTATTCTGCACTATCCTGTGTGACCTTAACTCTGTCCAGCACAATTTTGCTTCTTGTTTTGTTTGTTAGGAAACTTATCATTCTTCTCTAATTAAATTTTAGGTCATCATATTGTTATTCCAAAGCAACCTTGATTGCATCTCTTGTTTTCTTGGCTTCAATCTTTTGATTGATAAATTTCAATCTTTCTATTGCTTTCTGGATATTCTTTTTCAATAATGACCAGGGCATGTTGAAGATGCTATATTAGATACAATGGTTTTCGATCTAATAATTAGGGCTATATGTTGCATTATATTTATCTATTACTAGGCTGAGAGTTTGCAGTTTAACTATTTCTCTTGATGCTTCAGTCTTCTTGAAGAGCTCTTTCAGCCATAGGGCTTTTCAGTATGTAATAAACTTTGAACTATGTTTATATTTAGATTCTTCTTTATGTATAATTGGTTTCTTAGTTACGAGTTTGTTAAAGGCTGTTTTGCAGATTTGTTCTTCGAAGGTTTTCCAGATCTTATTTGCTTGGTTTTCCCTTTCATTTTCATTGGGTTCTTTTTTAAATAGGGATTTCAATGTTTTCTTGAACTTGTGATCTAAGCTTTCACAAAAGGTCTACCATTATTCTGGAAATATTTCCTTAATATCTATTCTTCTTAATTGTTGTTTAGGAGACTTTATGGTGTTACTTCGTGTAAAGAGATTATTGTTATATAAAGTTATAGAAATCATGGTATGCTCGCTTCCCATGACTTCTTTTATCTCTTCATTATAAAATCGTAATATTGAATATCTTGATAAGCTTTGTGATATTCAAATATAGTCAATTCTACTATTGCTTGTTGCATCCCATCTTATGAGAGTCTTGTTTTTTCCTTTCTATATGACTTGTGTATTTAGAAACCCCCACTTATCAAGAAAATCAAATAGTGGAATTTCAAGATACCAAGAGAATTTGAATTTTGCTTTGGAAGATAAGGTTCTATTTTCAATGGGTTGTAAGTAGCATTAAAATTTCCCATTATAGTTGTGTGAAAGCCTTTTCTATGTTTTGTTTTGCTAAGGCTGGTTATTTTATCCTGTACTTTTTTGCACATTTGCTTATCTGATGGAATATAGACCTGTATAATATGGATTTTTTTCTTTTTCATTAGCAAATTGGCAGCTATAATATATCCATCTTCTTCTTCGATTGATGTCACCTTTTTTTCTAGGTCTCTTCTGATAAGGAGGCTAACTCCTGCTCCAAAGGGTGTATCAGGATTGGTGCTATAAAAGTGTTTGTAGATTCTTTATTTGTCGAAAGCCCATTTGGCATTAGCTTAGGTAAGTTTTGTTTCACATAAACCCATTATATCTATCCCTTGTTCTGTAATTTCTTCAATTAGACTTCTTTGATTCGTCTTATCTGTGATATCTCTAACATTGTGTGTTCCAATCCTAATTATTCTTTTTTATATGTCTTTTATTTCTTCCTATTTTTTTTTTTTTTATTATGTTTTTTCTTTTTTTGTTGAGAAAAATATCACATTATTTTTGTAAGAATGTTGTTAGATCTAAATTATCATGTTATTCTAATGAAACCTTTTTTTCTTGTATTTGTTCTCTACCCTTGTTGCTAGTTGCTGTTGAGAATAAAATGGATATGTTCACCTCTTGTCTCTTTAGGTTGCCTATTGTGCCATATAGAAGCAATTGGCTCCTCTTCTATCTCTATTTATTCTATTTGGAGTTGTTTATTCTTCAAGTCTATTTATTCTACCACTCAGTTTTTCAAGGTTGGACAATATGAGCTACAGAGGGTCTTGGTTGCCTTCTGTTTCTGATCTGGTATCCTCACTGCTGATATTCTGCTAGTGAGTTCCTCATCTTCTTATTGGCTCTCTATTACTACCTGTAGTAGGATATCTAATTGTTCTATAATTCTTCTGCCTTACTCTATTATTATTCCTTTGTTTTGGTTGTCTTTGGTTTCTGGAGTGTATAGGTTTTATAGTGTAGGGATGATTATAAGAGGAGGAAGAAAAGAATCTTGTGGACTTATAGCCTGATAGTAAATTTGAAGTTGAGCCATTATCTATGTTGATTTTTTGAGATCTTTGGTAACATGATTTCCTTTCTTCACTTATAGGGCTAGTATTTTCTCTATTGCTAGGATTCTTTACTCTCCAGGACAGTCTTAAACCTTGTAAGAAAATACGTTGTTTGCATGCCTTGTCCCTATCCTCTCTTATCATAAAACAGATAACTGTAAAGTTCTGTTTCTTTAATGTATAAGGGTTTTTGGAAGTATAGCATGCTTTTGCCTGAGTATTATATAGAGCTCTTGTTTTCAAGCTGATATATATTCTGTTTGTACCCAACAGTTTAGTTGAGTTGATATTTCTCTCAATTAGGATGATATTTATCTCTTCATCAGTCAACTTTGATTTAGTTAAGATGGCTCTGGATATTTTAGTACCTATAGGTGTTGTCTATGCTTTTGCGAGATCCTATTTAATATATTTATGAAGCTTGAAATAGGCCTTGGCCCTAGTTTTTGTCTTGACCTTATAGATATAGATGTTTTGAACTATTCTTATCTCTTGAGATGTTTGTCTATATAACTTCTGGAAACCTTTTGATCTAAATCTATTAGGCTGACATGCCATATATCAAATCTATTTTTCCCTTTGAATTCCTGAAAGATTTTTTTGTTTTTTTCTCTTTTGATTATCTGGGTAGAATATGGAGTGTGAGAGGTTATTTGTTGGATAGTAAAATTATCCTCTTTGTGGTTTATCTCTTCTATGCATTTTAGGACATCCTCTTCTTCTTGTATCCAAAAGGTCAACCATTTGTTTTCATTGATAAATTCTTTCTTTAAGATGTGTCTTTTTCTCTTTGATAGTTTTAGGATATTGCTTAGGTAAGCCTTGACTTCTTCTTCTGTTTCTCCTGGAATATTGGTTGTCATAGCACCAAGTCTATATATTTCTTCTCTTCCTATAAAATATAGGTTTGTCAATAGGTGAAGTCCCTGTTCTTGTATCATATAAGCTATAATCACTGATCCCTAGTTGAAATTATGTCATTCAGCTGTCAAATTATTGCTGAATTTGACAAAAATTAATAATAAAAAGATTGATAAATTATTTACGATTGCTGCCACTTGGCATTAAAAATATTGGCATTCTGTGAAAAAAAAATTTAGCACAAAATCTGATAATATTGTGGCAAAAAAAATTTGATGGTAAAAAATTTGGCAAAAAAATTGATATTGTAGCAAAAAATTCTGCAAAAAAATTGATACTGCGGCAAAAAATTCAATAAAAAAATTGATATTGTGACAAAAAATTTGACAAAAAAATTATTGTGACAAAAAATTCAAATTTCATGAAATTTATTAAAAAATTACAAATTCAATTAACTAAATTATTTGTCATTTTCCTCTTCCTCTTCCCTTTCTTCCTCCTTTTCTACTTGCTTTTCTTTTCCCTTTAAAGATTTCAGCTTGACTCTTTTAAAACTATCCCCAATTAGTTTTACCTTGTCAAATGTTTTCTGAGAATTTTCACTTTTTTCTTCTAATCTAACTGCCTCCTGAATTTCACCTATTCGTGTACTTTCCCCAATTTGTTCCTTACCCTCTGAATATATTAATGACTCCTCATATTCAATAATTTTTCGTCTTTTGGATTTAACTGCTGATTTTTTTACTTTTTTTGTCTCTTTTTTTTTTGTTCACATTCCGAAGTTTCTTCCAAACTGTATGCCCAATTTGGCAAGCCTTCTGATAGTGTCATGTCATAGAAATATGAATTGTCACAATATCATTTATGAGTCAGCTGGAATGCTTGAATTGATTTCGAATATTTATCCAAATAAATTAACAAATCCTTTAACTATAAAAAGTAATTATAATTAATATTGTAATTATTTAACATATAATATTTTGCCAAAAAATACCTCTTCAAAATGCCAACTGTAATTATATATATTTATTCTTCTTTTAGTGAAGTTTCCCAGATCAGTATCACTTTCTTCAGGTGAATGTACCTTTGTTTCTTTAATTATATCAGTTAATTCATTCTAATATTTGGCAACTTTTTTTGACCTTCATTCAATAAGTGACTGTATATTTTTAATTCTTCATGTCCTTTTCTTAATTATTTGTTAAAAATTAATACTTGAGGTAGTATAAATGCAGAATATTATTAATCTTACTTCATTTAACTGACTATTTGCATGTAAGTGATGATTGTCCGCTTCCAGTTTTCCAGTTTCTGCCTTCTGATATCTTTTTTTCTGATGGCAATGTAAAGCATTTAACCATTCATTTATTTGCTTTCATGAGGGATTAAAATGTGGGGCCATGGATTTTATTAATTTGGGTATCAACTTTTGTAATATTTTTTTTATTTACATCACTCGAAAAAACTTCGTATACTCTCAGTTTATATTTGTCAGGAATAGTTTTCATTAAGGCCTTCATTTCAGCTCTTGCTTTTTCTGGTTTCAGCTCATCTTCGGTAACCAGTTTTACCAGTTTTGTCTCTTTACTACTTCTCCTAGGTTGAATTCTTCGATGCTTTCCTAAACTCAGCAAACTTTCAGATTCTGATATATTGACTACTCTAGATTCTACAACAACTATAGGATCAAGTTCAGGTTTCACAAATTTGAGCCAATCAATTTCCTTTTTTAAATCTTCTATTTCATTTTTTTGCTATTCTAATTCTTTAGAAAACTTGTTATTAATATATTCCATTAGGTCTAATTGTTTTGCAAATTCAGCATTTTCTCTTTCTAGTGTTTTGACCCACGTGCATAATTCTTCATTTTCTAAATAAATCGTTTGGTTAATAAAGGTAATTTTTAATAATTTGGCAATAATTTAATTCTAACCTTTTTCAATATCCTCCTTGATTTGAGTTTCTGGTGGCAATTCAACTTTCAGCATTAATATTTGCACAATTTTAGATACCAATATTTCAGACAATACAATAGATGACCTTCTTCTAAGCAATTTGGCAGTCATAGTAGGAATTAAAGATTCAGCACTAGGTATTACTGAATGAACTGTTGCCACTTCTGATGCAGTTGATACGAAGGAAGTTTGTAATAGTAGTGAAGGTTATAAAGGTTACAAAGGTGAAGGTGACTATTCTCTGTAAAAAGTGTGTCTAGTTGATTTTTTTTGTTCTGACATTTTAGATATCTAAAAAAAAAATCAAATTAAAGAGATATTTAAATAAAATTATTTGTATTGTTTTAATACAATTTGGAGCTATATACAATATTATACTATTATTCATTATATTATATTACAATTTGAAGTCATATACTATATTATACTATATATTATTTGTCATATTATGCTTGTATTATATTATAATTCAAAGCTATTTAATATATCAATCACAAATTTGCCACTATTTGCCAATTTTCAAAATGTCAAGAAAGCATTCAATTTCAGCTTTACTTAACGAAAGTTTAAGAAAAAATCCCAAAAAACAAAAATTACTTGCAACTGTAGTAAATGCAATGGATTACTTGTTAACCTATTAATAGAATTTTCACATAGATATCAAAAAACAAAAAAATGAACATTCAATAAATGAAGAATTTACATTTCGACATAGAATGAGAAATATTTCATCAAGTCAAATTATGTCATTAAGCAATAATTAAAAAATCTGAGATTGAATGATGCAAGTTCTAAAAATAATGAATGTGAAGTTGATGATAATGAAGAAATAGATGATATATTTGAAGATTATTTGACATTAAAATACGAATTTTCATTAAATTCTAGCAAATTTTTGGATAGTCATTTATGTAGATTTTATTGTGGATTATGAACTATAAAATTCAATTTAATTTATCAAATAGTACAATAGATACACTGCTAAAATTTATGAAATTGGTATTAGTTGAAATCAGTGACAAAAAATTTGAGCTCTTTTGTGGGTTTTTGTATACCATCAACAATAAATTTGAATTATCAGATCAATTCGTTAGTTTTGTGATATGTCAAAGATGTTACAAATTGTACAAACAGGATGATGCTCTTGATTTTTAAAAAAACAATTAGCTATTGGTCATGAAATGTATTTATATTGAATTTTTCAATTCAGCAATAAAATAAAGAAAAATTTGCAATTCCCCACTGTTTACACAATCAGAATTTTAAATGGAAATATAATTAATCAGTTCAATTTAGTTTTTCCATATCCTACTATTTGATATTAATTGTTACAAATGTAGCAAAATCAAAATTTTGAATCTAATCTTTGGTATTGGGTAGATTGATCAAGCATTGACAAACTTCTATGTGATATTTATGATGATGATATTTGAAAAACTTTTAAAGATAAAAACTCAGAATTATTTTTTAGCAAAGAAATATCTGATTCGCATTTGGGATTGGTGCTAAATATCGACTGGTTTCAACTATTCGATAATAAAGTGTACAGTATGAAGTTATATATACAGCTATTGCAAATTTGTCACATGAAATACAATTTAAACATGAAAATATGTTGATTCTTATTATATTACCAAGTCTTAGTGAACCAAGTTTATATCAAATAAACCATTACCTTTCTCTAATTGTTAATAAATTAATACTATTATGGCAAAGAATAAAGCTCGATTCAACTACCGAAAATGAAGAGAAAAAAATAATTCAGGTGGTCTTAATTTTAATTTTGTGTGATATTCCTGCTACATAAAAAGTGTGTGGATATATTTTGGCACTAGTGTTATGTCATCATTGCAAGAAGAATGCCAATTATGAAAATAATCATTATAATTTGGTGGCATGGAAAATATAAATGAATGGTTTATACCAAGAGATTTGGCAATATATAAATATGATTCTATCGAATGAAGGTGCTGTAACTTGAATGCAGCACGAAAATGTTTTGTCAGTGAGAATCATGCCAGATGGTTTGAATTCTTTCGCCTACCTTATTTTGATCCAATTCAGCATTTAATTATCGATCCTATGCATTGTTTTTTCTTAAGTATTGATAAATGGCTTTTTAAATGAATATGGATCAAAAAAGAGATACTGACAAATAATTCATCGGATGAAATACAATCTATAATGGAAAATTTTCAAGTGCATCAAATATTGGCTGAATTCTGAGAAAAGTAAATAGTGGCGAAGAATTTTCAAACTTTACTATCAATCAGTAAAGATGGATTCCTAAAAGAGAAGACAAGGACAAAAGTCAAATATCCTTTATTAGTAAATATTAAAATTTTTAAATTAATAATTATAAAAAAACTACACACAATTGTTCTTTATTATCCAAATCATTGATTTATAATATTTTTTGACTTTTGTCCCTATTAAAGTGAAGAATTATGAATTTTGTTACTCAAAAAGGGACATAAGTGATTTGTGAAATTTTATATGCAAAATACTTTAAGAACTCATTATTATCAATTAGTAAAGAAATTTTTTCACAATATATGCAACTATCATTCTATAGAAATATCTTCCAAATGTGAATCACAAAATTCTAACAAATTTTGTTAAGATCTGTCAAATCTTAGTATGCTGAATTTTTAGATGAAATTTGTTAAATGAGGCTTATGAAAGATTAGTTGAAATGATTAAACTAATAGAACAAAAATATGAAAAAGAAAAAATTATTCTGAATCTTTTTATCTTTCGTTATATTTATATGAATGTGTATGTGATTATGAGCCATTGTATGTATTTTGGTGCTTTTCATTTGAGAGAATGAATGGTATATTAGGTAGGTTTTTAAACAAATTTAATATTTGAAAATAGAATTCTAACGAATTTTTAATCTAGATTCATTGCCTAATAGTTACTGAAATATTGAACCTGAATTAATATAAAGATTGATGAATAATCGTCGAATTATTAATCTAACTATGTCCTATACTAATAATCAGGGGCTTGAAATATTAAATAATCGACCAAATATCAGCCCAATTTCTAAACTAGATCAGTTTTCAGCTGACAAGTTATATTGATTTTTAAACAGTATATATAATATTCATAAAACAATAATTAATGGATCCGAACATTTTCCAGGTGAACTCTTGCACCTGAAAAAATCAAATTTAAAGGTATCTGCCAAAATATTAGATCTATTAGTCGAATACTATAAGGCATCTTATAAAACTATAGACTTTCAGAAGCCATTTACGAAAGATAATAAAAATTCAATAATTATTCAAAATAGAGCAGATCAATATAATAGATGTCGAATTGGAAGTGAAATATTCGATTCTATTATGTCCTCACGAAATATTAAGGATACATTTATATTAGCTAGATTCGTGAATTATGATGGAAGTATTGATTTATATCCGGGACAAGTTCAATTCTTCTTTACATATTCAATAAACTTTCCGAATAATATTATTGAACATCATTTGGTCTTTATTCAGTGGTACAAACTGGTTGATTTGACAGAAAATAGATTTTATTTTGGATCCGAAAATGATGTGAATGTTAAATTGTAGAGTACTGAATTTTACCTAGTTAGATGTGAATGCATAATCCCTATTCATAATATTTTTGGCTGATTTATTTCATTTAGATATAAAACCTCAAATTGATAAGACTCTCGCAAATATTTAACTGTAATTTCTCTAAATTGTAAATATAATATATAATTAAAAATTTAGCAAATATATGAATTTTGACAAAAATTGAAATTTTGACAAATGTCTAATGATTTTTTGAGGAAAAATTTAATGAAATATATAGTAAAAATAATACAAATATGGCAAATAATGCCGAATTATATAGTAGAAATTGATTGACAATTTAAATTATATGCTGAATTATATAGTAGAAATTGATTGCTGATTTATTTATGCTGAATTATATGCTGAATTATATAGTAGAAATAGATTGACAATTTATTTATGTCATTAATATGTCAAATTATTTGTTTTTTGATAAATGTTACATGAGTAGCATTATGCTAAATAAATATTTTTCAACTAATAGATGTTGTTGCCTTTATTTTCTTTTAAAGCCTTTGTATTTTAGCCTCTTCTTGTTCATGATCACTGGTCATTGTGATTTCATTATCTATCTTTGACTCAGTACCTATATGTTCTGTGATCTCTATCAGTTGACTTTTCGATTCCTGTGGATCACTTGTATTCTTGATAATTTTTATGAATTTGTCTTCCATATAGGACTGTAGAAGATCTTCTTCTTTTTTCTTTTCTTATTGCCAGAGGTATAGAATATATTAATTAAAGATCCATTTCTTATAGAATGTTTCTTTGTCTATTTTTAGAATATTAGCAATAATACTATATAGGATAGTAAAAGTCTTTGGTACAGGAGTTGTTTCTTCTTTTGGATCTTCTTCTTTTTGCCTTACCAACTATTGGGATGCCCATAGTTTTGAGGTTCATCATGCTTTCTTGAAAGCTTAATTAAGGTATTCAAGATATCCTCCTTCCTTTTATTTACTATATGAAGAATACATTGTGCCTTATTCATGTTAGCTGTGTCACGTGATTATTGGATGAGTCATGCTTCGCGAATTAATTCTGTTTATTTGTTTACTTATTCTGATAGTATTACTGGGGTTTCTTAATCTATCTATTGTGTTAGTTGATCAATTGTGGGGTAAACACGAGTTGCAGGTTGTATATATGTTTATTAATTAATTTCAATAACACATGTGCTGGATTTATTAAGGATTAAACCAAATATGAGGAACGTGTTTTGTAATTAGCTAGAACATGTGTTGAGCTTATTTATTTGTTCAGAGACATTTCATGTAATCTGTTGTTATGTCTCTATTGTCTAAAAGGATATGTTCATATTTGTGTTATGTACTAATTGTTTATGTATTGCTGATATGTTGTTACTGATAATCTCTAGCTATTGTTCTCGTGTTTCTAATATCCTTGAGTCTGGCAAATTTTGAGTTTTGACTGATTTACTAGTTGGAATTACTATATTACCAGGTTCCTTTTAATTTCTAGAAAGGTGTAAATCTGTACTGGCTCGTTAGAAGCTAGGGGAGTTGATGTTGAGTCTCTTGGCCTTATCGTGATTCAGATTTACTTTTGTTTTCCCTTTCCCTCAAAAGTTGATAGATAAAGTACTAATAGAATAACATAAATTTTACTTCTAATATATTTTTTTTTTTTTAACCCTCTGTCAAGCTAGTTATGTGTACTTTATTAAACATTTGTAAACTGTACATATAACATGAATTGCTAAAAAAATTTTACTTCTAATATTAAAAACATTAATATATATATATATATTTTTTTTTTAGTTAATCATAATTATTGGGATTTATTGATTCAGAATTAGAGAAGTAAAGATTAGTTTTACAAGAAACTATATTTGTAACTATTTTAGCCATACTATTTTACTTAACTTAATTTATATCAATTTTATCCACTACCCTTATATGAGTACTATCTTTATTAGCTGCTCTGCTATGCCAAGGTATCTAGTATTTCAAGAAGTCATTAGAGACTACTATTATTTTATTTCAAGAAGATTGTCATGTATTTCTTAGTATATTATTGTTTTTTTGTTTTAATAATATAAGATATATTTAAATTTTATATAATGTATTTGTTATATTTAGTTTCTTCAGAGGCTAAGTCATTTGACAATCTCAATCTTCATATGATCTAAAGTAAAACTTTTAGTGATTGTTGGTGAGCCTAGTGAAAAACTAAGTTTTTCAAATGATTATTCTTAATCGCTTTTCAAAGATAGTTTACAGGAATTTTTCTTGACCAAACAAGACCTTAGATCTCTTTCAAATGCATCTACCCCTATAGTTCCCATTATAATTACTTAGATTTATCACACTCCTAGACTAATCGAAATCTATCTTTCTGATAACTTTGATAATTGGTGCAGATGACTGCAGTCTTTTAATATCTCACATAAGTATAGTAATTTAAAAAGAGATGGATTCTACATCAGACTGATAGGATTTTGAAATGATCAATATTATTTCTAATATTCTTTTGATAGCTTTATATATTCTAGGTGATAAGAATATCCTAACTTTTTATCCTAGTACTAAAACTGATCAGAATTTATATAACCTAATTTATTACACTATGATCAGACAGTGACATCTAAAGATCTAATGTATATAAGAATATACAGTATATAGCTAATAAGTATATATTTTATATAATATAATCTATATTATAAGAACTATTCAAAAGTAGGATTAAATCAATAACTTATAGATGATAATCTGAAAGTGCATTTATTGTACTATTAATTCACAGGTCAAAAAATATTAATATTAAAATATAATCAAAATTCTATTGATTATATTATATATTTAATAAATATAAATTTTATTTTTTTTTAAATTTTAAACCGCAACTGGTATTAGATACAAGCTTTATTAAGAATTAACTTAACAATTTGGTGGATAACTAAATCCATAGCATGACATCAATTATTTTATACAAACTATATATTTCTATATACATACAGATTAATGATAACCTATCACGGTTTGTTCTAGTTAAACCAGCTACCACTCCTTGAGTGGGCAAACTTAACTAGGGGCCGAATGATTAATATACAGTTATCAACGGTGAGGCTAGGCTAGTTAGTATTGAGTTTGTTAATTTATATTTTTGTTATTGTTTCACTAAGTAGTCCTTTTCATATATAACCGACAAGAAATTTATACCCTCCAATATTCCCAGATATTATTTGCTCAGATCTCAGAAGGAGGCACGTTACCTTCTTTGTTACTACCTGTAGCATTAGATCAGTCCTTATTAACTGATTTTCAATTAAGTGGAGCACCAGATTGTGATATCCTAAGCTAGGAGAGCGGGGGTCCTGGAAACTGCCAGGGCAGGAGGTTTTGGAAGTGTTTATAGTAGGCTAGACCAGAAGCCTTTCTTTATACAATCCTTCCAGTAATATGACCGTAAATCTCAGCTCCTGATCAATGAAAGGTCAGAAGTTCCATTTTCCTGCAGTTTAATCTAATTGGATCTTGTTTCAGATAATTGGGTACAACTTTTACAGGATAAATGGTGGAACCTGATCAGAAGGTAATTTTTAATTTTTGGTCCTTAAGTGATATTGAACTACAGATCTTATAATTGCGATCTGGGAGCACTACTACTGTGCTATTGACCTACAGGTCTATAAATATAGATTTTATTTATATTATTAATTATCATATTATATAATATCCTTTTCACTGATTCTCTGACTACACAAAAAAAAGATATTCGCAAGAAGTTTTATACTTTTAGGCTAACAAAGTCTTATTACTTTCCTTAAATCAACTTGAGAACAAGGTTTCCAAGAGTTACCTTACTATTCCACTATCTCTTTTTATATCTTATTACAAAAAACTTGTCTTTTAGTGGCCAGAAAGACAACTTTACTCTTCTTACCAATGGCAAAAAAGTTCTAAAAAGAAGTAAATCTGACCTCTCTATCTTCCTCTCACATGCCTCAGAAACATTATAGAGTCTTTGGTGTAATGAGAGACTCTTTAGAAGACAACTCCACTACTCTCTTGTTAGCATGGATGCTCTAATAGTACTTTTTCACAATTTTTTCTGGGGAATTTTGCCTATCTCAGTTTGATCCTAAATTTTAAATAGCACAAAGTTTCTAGTGCTGTGATTGGACAATGGAAACATGTCAGTAATTCAAGATGTAAACAAGCTCCTATTGGCCATCTCATATGTCTGAATGCATTTTCTCAGTTTCCATAAAAACCTGGGGTCTACCATAAGTTGCATGTCAGTTATATGAGTGAATATAAGACATGAAATCTATGCCGTCATTGGCTACATAAAAAAAATAAAAAAATCTGGATTTGGACTCATTGGATAGCAAACAATAATTTTCCTCTATTCCTCCTCCTCTTTTCCAATGAATATAATTAGAAGAAAAAGACTACAAGGTGCAAGATCCTTTAGGAGAGTTTTTGGTTACCTGGCACTGACATATTGGAAAAACAACTCCTGATTCATTAAGCAATTATCTTCTCTCTCCAAATACTTTCTTGATAGCATTATAATATAAAAAATTTTTGGTTAGTGCTAGTAGAGTTAAGGCTCCATATAAGGGATCCCCAACATCGGAGATGATGGATACCATAAGTAAATCCTTAACACATTAGCCCCTCCTCCTTATAGAATTTGAGGTAACGATAAGCCACTCGGTGGACCATATTTTGTCATATCTCTAGGAAGGGCTGGTATGATCTTGAAGATAATATAGTTAAAAGTTTCTTTTACTTAATGTTATTCCTTATTTTGTTTTAGTAAATAGTTTACCTATACTAGATGGTTATGTAATTATCTTATTCTGGTTGGGTGAGACATAAATAGCTTGTTCTCTGTACTATTTGTTAATCTGTAAATCCTTAGATAGTATGGATAATTATTTATCCTGTTTGTCCCTAGGTATTTTCTTGCGTTAATAAAATATGTTTATCCTGGCACAAGGATATGCTAGCATTAAAAAAAAAAAAAAAAAAAAAAAAAAAAAAAAATTTATATTATTAATTATAAAAAAGTCCTAACAATATATTATACAATTTCTTTTAAATTAAATAAGACCTAAAACAAGACTTAAATATATATAAAAAGAAAACAATACTCTAAAAGTATTATACTTATATTTTATTAATATTTAGATTAGAATATTAAAAGATTTTATTTTTATGTTATCTAAAAGATAATATAAATATATAACCTGAAAAAAAAAACAATAGTTTAATCTTTTCAAAATAATAAACTTTAAGAAAAATAATATAATATTTATCAAACTCCATAAAATGCAAATCAAATATATCAAACTTTCTTTTTAAAATAGAATTATTGTAATAATAATAAAAATAAGTTATTGAATAATAAGTTTCCTATATTTCTTTATACTTATATAGCTGAAAATTTTTAGTAATATTAAACAAGTTACTCTCTTTAAGTTCTAAAATTCTTTTTTATAACTTTTGACTTATTATTATATAAAAGAATATCTATAGAGATTTTATACTAAATAAAATAAGAAAAAAATCAAAAAAAAAATCAGAACTAAGAAACAAAATATTATAATATAATAATCTAAAAATAGTTAAGAAAAAAATATTATACTCTAAATTAAAAAAGTTCTTAAAAAATAATTAATTTTAATATTAAAGTAATAATAATATAATAATCTAAATTATTTCATAATAAATTGGTTTTTTTTTTTTTAATATAACCCACAGTCAGGCCAGCAAAATGTGTTTATTAATCTTTAAGAAAACCGATGTCGATACATTGAGCAATTATATCATGGCTAAACTAAATCCCATACTGACTCACTCGTTAACAGCTTTCAGTTCTCAAAAGAGCTTAAGCCTCTAAGTGCGACCTTGGGGACAATATTTTGCTCCGGAGAAGTTTT
>CAJVPT010002796.1:0-16695 GCA_910592055.1 Acaulospora colombiana
CACAACCAATACACCAATAATCTTTCAAATGACAATCTAAGTTACACCAACCATAATTTATAAATATACATAAGCATGCAACTCTTTTCAAAAAACCATGTCTGTTGAAATTGTACAACCTAAAAAGTAAAAAACTCATGAGATGTTCAGTGATAATAGAATGTATGGCCCCAATAAAAGAATCATACTGATTCCAAGACCTAACAATCAATTAAATCATATCAAAAAGAAATATAAAAAGTTACAAGATGATTACAAGGAGTTGAAAGATAGATATTAGTGAATGTTTAAACCGAATCATGTTGTTTATTTTTGGGATAAGTGATGTAATGTTGCAAGGTCATGCAACATTTAAATAGTTTTGTGGGATAACCATAAGGGGTTATTGAGTTAATTTGATAACCGTAAATGGTTATCTTTGGATGTCTGTAAAGGGTTATCATGTTGATTTGAGAATTATTGGTAACGGATTGATTAATCATGTAAATTTGTTTTGAATAAGATTAAAGAGAATTTGGTACACGAGTACTATGTGTTTATTCTTACCTGAATTTTCTATAAAAGGATGAAAAAGTTATCACTTGTGTTTCAAACATGAATGCTAACAAAGATAAAAAAAATAAGAAACGTAAATACGAAAGTGATTCAGATTATGAAGAATCTGATAATCAATCCAATGCTGACGTGTCACGTATTATTCAATTCAGCAAGTCCTTTCAATTTTTGAATCATACTGAAGAACTTATGATAAAGAAGATTAAGGAAAACGAAGGTGGGGCTATTCCTGATATAGCTGAATTTCTCAAGATGTATTTGCATTTTGTTACAGTACAACATTCTGTCCATTTTGATATCGTGAAAATACTTAAAGGATTAAAATCACCTGAATATTATGAATGGAAGGTAAAGATATACGATTCATCTCTTAGTACCACAAATTTCAAGATTAATAGAATATCAAGTTTATTGACGGATCTCGAATAAAGATTAATATCCATTCAATGCATATGCACCGGATGGGTGATTGTTTGTGTAATTCAAAGATGTACAACGAGGTTTTATTATTGTTTACTTCGTATCGAAGGTTAATTTTAAAGGTCCATGAACCTATTTTTGATGAAATTGATATATGAGATACTATTTGTGGGTATCCTTTGTTCCATGAGAGTGACATCGATGCATTGATATGGTTCTCCAATCAGACGAACCTCTCAATCGATCCCAAGAATATCATATACCTTTTCACCGATAATTTTGGTAACAGATTTTATAATTATAATCAATGTGTAAATTTTGGCAAGTTTACTAGAATGGTGACATATTCGAACTATGGTTTATATGAGAGTCATATTGTCTATTTTATATTTTATAATTTAAAGAATATTTTTAAACATTTGAGACATAGTAGGATTATACATGGGATAGATGTAAAAAATATTATGTATGGAAGAACACATTCTGAAGTTAGTATTTTGAGACATCGAAAGGTCAATAAAAGTTAATCTCATCCAGTGCCATATGCACCGGATGAGAATTTATTTGCATAATTTTTTTTTAAAAATGAATAATTCGAATTCTTTGTTGGCTAAATATTCAGAAGAAAGAATAGCTTGGCTTCAAGAATTACGAAATAATCTTGATATTACGAGTATGAATGTCAAGAAGCTCAATGAACTTTTTCAAGCTTATACACTTATCGAATCGTCACCTTATCCTGATAAAAATTCTGTCTTTGAGGCATTAACAATTGCTATGGATGAGTTTGATAAGTATTCGAGAGACTATATTGTAATTCAATTACATGCGAGAGAGTTTACCTTGTGTATTTTACTTGATAGCAAAAAGTACATTTGGTTTAGTTTAAGGAATAATAAGGAGAAAGATTTTTATCAACATTATCAGGTTCCTGGAGGTGGTTTGGAAATAAGAGGTGATATTAAGGAGATGTTCGAGCAATGTGCTGTCCGTGAGGTGAAGGAAGAGACAGGTATCAAACTTCAAGAAAAGGAACTCACTTATGTTACTACGTATTGCTATATGTCTCAACATTATGGTGATGATACTTTGATAACCTGTAAGATTTATATGGCATGTATTTATGAGGTTATTCCGCAGTATATGGAACCTGATAAAAATGATAGGTGAAAGAGACAATATTTTAAAAAGATACGTAATTTAGATCACCTTTTGACATTTTCATTGGAAGAGTGTAGTGATGATATAGTTAAAAAAATAAATAGTTGCCAGGTTTATAAAAGATTAGGTAAGAGAAAATCAGATAAAGATGATAATGAACATATAAATAAAAGAATTAAAGATGAATGATGAATTTGTTTTATATATTTTGATAATAAAGAAACTCATCTAGTACGTTTTGTACCAGATGAGAAGTTATATGTGTAAATATGTCTAAATTATTACGTGATAATCATTTAACTGATAATGATACTTATGATGGTTCAAGTTTCAATTTCTACCCATCGATGTGAGCAAAGTTACCATACAAGGAAGATATGTTCTGAGATTACGAGGTATCATTGCGAATAGTTATAAGTTAGAGATAGATGTATATGGCATTAAACCATACTTTGATGTTCTTGTCGAAGGAATCGATAAACATAATTTAGTTGCTAATATGAGATGTGAGACATACGAGATCATCTATGCTAAACTGATCAGATCATTTTGCATAAAAGATAAGAGATTTATATGTTTCTATTTCTCGAATAAGAAGGATCGATTAGAATAATTGGAAAAGGTTAGAAATGAGTACCAAACATATTCGAAAGATCTGACTTTTCATTATTGCAAGGTATCACATGAAGAAAAGTTAAATTTAGTTAGATGGCAAAGAATCAATTTCGACATGTTGATAAATATGGATGGAACTTATCATAAAATACTAATAATTTCGAGAAATGACATTGTAGAGGATGATCATCCACCGAGGCAAAATCGAATTTTAATTCTTTGTTGGGATATAGAGACTTATACTTCACGCGATGGTAGTGATATTCCAATGGTGAGTAATGAAGAAGATGAGGTGTTTATGATTTGCATATCTGTTCATTGGTACAATAATGAAGAACCGATTCTTAAGATGTGTTTGTGTACTCAAGATTCAAACGTTAAAAATGATTGGATATTTCAATGATCATATTCTCAAGAGAAATTGATATTAGATTTTGCAATTGTCATGAATGAGATCGATCCAGATGTGATGGTGGGATTTAACGATGGTAAATATGATTGGCCATTCATCATCGGAAAGGCTGAGAGATTTCATATATTAAATAGATTTGTGAGTTTACTGAATTGTGGACAAAGGGTTTGTGGAAATACATCTGACAATATATTTAATATACAAATAAGACGGATCAATATTACACCAGATGAAAGTGACAGTATAATTTATGTTTCTCGTTTTGGTACCTTGATGATGGATACGCATGTCATTTATAGAAAGATATATCCTAATTCTGAGAAGAGTTCACTTCGTTATTATTTGGAGATCTCAAATTTGGAGGAAAAGATTGATCTTCCATATTTAACCTTAAGAAGGTATTATCATGATATTATGAATAATATCACTTCTCTTGATAAGTCTTGAAGTAATATGTGTAAGATTGCGAGGTATTGTATGATAGATTCGAAGAGGTGTCACGATCTATTGTTGAAAGGAAATGTGATTAATACATATATGAATGAATCAGGTATATCATATGTATCTCTATTTGATTCATATTGTTATACTGGAGGTGTAAAAGTATGTAATCTCTTAGGTTATATATCAAAAGATTTGAATATCTTAATCACGATGATTAGGAATGAAGGTGTGGAGGATGGGAGTTATCCAGATGGTTATGTTGTGGAACCGAAGAAGGGTTTGAATAATATGAGACCGGTTACCGGATTAGATTTTGCTTTACTATATCCGAGTCTTATGATAACCTATAATTTATCACCAGAGAAAATGATTCTTGATTCAGGATACTATCAAAAATATATATCTATAGGATATGAGGTTAATGAGATTAGGTTTATGTTCAATGAGTGAGAGATTAAAGCATGGTCAGTGAAACACGGTAATCGTGAAGATGAGATGGGATTGTATGTTATTGTTCAAAAATATTTCAAAGATAAACGTAATGAGATGAAAGTTAGATTAAAAGGATTAGAAAAGATATTGAAAAGAAAGAGATTGGGTGATGAATATGACAAAGAATATGATGATTTAAGTTTTCAACGTGATCAGGTGAATCTTCTTCAATTGGCATTCAAAAAATATATGAATAGTTTTTATGGAGAGACGGGTAATTCCTTGTTACCATTTTTCATGAGAGAGTTAGCTGGAGGTGTTACGTCCATGGGTCAGTATAATATCAAGAGGGTTGCAGAATATGTTAAAGGGTTAGGTTTTGAAATTCAATATGGCGATACCGATTCATTGTACTTAACTTGCCCAGATAGTTTTTATTCGGAATGTGATGATGATTATATACTAAAAAAAAGGATCAAGGAAGAGTATTGGACAGATATAGTAAATATTATGATGAAAGTGATGGGTGATTTGCAAGAGAAGATGAACGAATATTTATTCATGGATAATGGAACATGATTCTTGAGTATGTCATATGAGGAGGTTCTTTTTCCAGTGATGTTTACCAGAAAGAAAAAGTATTTTGGAATTCCTCACGTGGATATGGTTAACTTTCGTCCAAGAAATTTATTTGTTCGAGGAATTGATATGAACAAGAAAGGGCATGCAAAGTATTCACGTTATATCTGCGAACGAGTGATGAAGGAGATAATATGTATTGATAATCATCTTGGTCCACTTGATACGGTCAATTCTGTCATTGAAATGTGTATACATGAAAGTCATATTGATACTGATATATACACAATGTCAGCCACATACAAGTCATCAAAGAATAATATTTCAGTAAAAAAATTTGTCAATCATATGAAAAAGAGAGGTATAGATATCGAAGATGGTGAGCAATTTGATTATTACATCATTCAACATCCTGACAAGAATGCCAAGGTTCACCAAAAAATGGTACTTGTCAAGTATTTTAATTCGGATAAGATGAAAATTGATGAGATGTATTATTTGGAAACTATTATCACTACGTTGGAAAGGATGATCAATTATTACGATTAATTTCAAACAAATGAAAAAGATTATGAGACACGTGATAAGTTATCACAAAAGAAGGCAGAGAAATATTTGCGAGAATATTTCAGATCAATCAATAATAGGATGAATTATAATATTATGAGATTCATTTCTATACCAGTTAAAAATGTTATAAAACGTAAAGTTGGTGTTATCAAGGAAAGTCGACAGACAAAAATTGCAAAGTATTTTGTACCAGAGTGTGATTACGAATTTGAATAAATTATATAAATGAATCTTTTTCTTTTGGTTTGTTCCTAATAATGGATGAAAAAATATTGGCACTTACAATAATTGCTAAAGAGTTCAAAAGACTTCTTGAGAGTTATGAAAGTGATATCAATCAGTTAAAAGAAAAGAGAAGGGTTCATGAATTATCTCGATTACCTCACATAAGTGTGTCCGATATCGCATCATGTGTATAATATTATAATTGTGATATGGGGATTTACGAGGCATTCAAAAGAGGTGGTGGGATTAATATTGGTAGATATGAACGTATTATGAGCCCATTGGAAAGTGGATTGTTTAATACATATTCAGAATTTGATGGAATGATAAAGATAGATTGTACACGTGCATCGATCAATTTCAAGGAACAATTAGGAGATATTCTGGGTGCGACAGGTGATAGATTTGTATATTCTCAACTCGAACTTATGGTTCCTGAGTCATTTTTTAAAAAATATTTGATCACGAATTATATTATTGAGTTTATTATTCCTGACTTTATTTGTGTATCGGTCGATCGCGTCCATAGAAATATTTCTGTGAGGGTATTGGATGTGAAAGCTTCAAAATATAACAGGATATTTGAGAATTATAAGGTACGATTTTTATTATTTATTAATTATTCATGTGTAACTAACTTTTTGATTTATAGATACAAATGACTTTATATTGTATGATTATCGAAGAAATTATAAATAACGTCGATATCAAGAATTATGACATTATTATAGATCTTGATAACTCTGGTATCATCGTTAGAAGTGGGACAGTGACACATAGTTTATTGGGAAAATCATGTTTTCTTGATATGGGAAATTTTAGAGAGTTAGTACAACGTATCTCTCGATGTGTAGATTTGAGACCAAATTGTAATTGTATAAGTAGTAGACAGATGCAACATACGCAACATATAGATACTTTAATCGAAAGTTTTGGAAATATAAATATCAAGTGACCAAATTAAGAATCGATGAAGAATATATTCTCTTTATTAATAATGATTCAATAAATCTATATGTGCTTGTAATTGAGCACGTGTTCTTTCAACTTTACGTTTATTTTTCTCTCTATTGATGATTTAAATATGTTGATCAATTTTTTCTCAAATTAATCGAAGTTTTGCAATTTCTTCATCGAGTTGCTCGGATGTCATTCCCTCAATCTTGATGGAATTTGAATAGTTCAGGGTGAATGTAGTTTTATTGATAGATTCCATATTTTGATTGACTAATGATTAAGATGCATTTAATCAGTTTGCATGTATTTAAAAAATTTTCAGAAAAAAAAATTGAAAAAAAAAAATCAGAAAATTTTTTGAGTAAATGCAAAATGAGTGTATGCTATTACCTTTTTAGGTTAGAAAAAGTTTATTGATATGATTAACAAGAACGGTGTATTTAAATTAAAAAAATATATAATGATATATTTACATTAATGATATAGGATTTCAATATAATTTGTTAATTATGTGATCATTATGATATCTATTTTTAATTTAATGTTATAATCATCATATATGTTGATGATTATGATCATACGTAAGTATGTTGTTCTCATGACGTGATACATACATACGCCCACAGTCATTCATTTATGTATTGTTCTATGATTATCTCATGACATGATACATATATATGCCCACTGTTGTACATGCATGTATATTTGTTATATATAGGTTTGACAAACCACGAGTTTGCCAAACCCTTTGATCCACCTGAACGATGAATTGCATAAATGGTAGTGAGATTTTAAAAGGGACGGGTATCTGCGAGGATTCTTTTGCTGGTATCTTGAACGTCCTAGATTCCTTCGATGGTGAATTTTCATTAACAAAGAAGGATGGTGTCATACATGTTTTGAATCAAGGGCATATTTATAGTATCGATGAAATTGGTTTAACGTCATTCACAGGTTTAGAGAAGAATAAGCGTAAGAGGGTGGATGGTAATGATGAAAAGGTATCGATAAAGAAGTCTCGTTTTGGATTTGAGGGAACTGAATATCTGAAAATTATCGATAATATGATCAAGAATCAAGGAAATATCGTAAATAATGAGTTCGAAACCTTAAAAGAATCTTTCCAGGGTTTTGATATTTTAGCTATAAAATCAAAGTATGATCATCTTTGTAAGAAACTCAAGGAAGGTGGAAATATTTGTTTCGATTATGCGATATTCACATTTCTCACTACCCATCTCAGAAAGGTCGATTAGAAGTATCTGCAAGATATATTATCTAATAATAATATAACTACATTTCGTCAGGTATATGTATTTACTGAAAACAAGGTTATACTTTGTGCCAAACTTATTGATCTGGAATTCTACAAAGCAAAGATACCAGTACATCATTTTTATAAATTCTCTGAAGAAGGGTTTCGTGATTATATTACGAGAAGAATAGAAGAGATCGAAAGAGTGATAGCATCAGATTCAACTGATATTTCAGATAATGATTTTATTGTTATGGAAGATGATTAGTCTGTGATTGATTGATTATTTATTTATCAATGTTATTAATCAATTTATTTTAGGGATAATTCGATGTAGATGTTGCGATTATATTTTTCCTCAATCGATTCCTTCCAATATCTTGATTTTTGCGACAACAAGAAAGGTTGATTCTCTTACTATGGATGATTTTTGTTTTTTACATAAGGGAGAGTTGGAAATGATTCCGGATGGCAAGTCCAAGGGATACCTCATGGATATTGAGTTTGATAAGATTCCTGCACAGATCGAAGGAATGATTGATATTTTGAATGGCATAATCGATGGAACTGTATATAGTACTCAACTCGAGTATATAAAGGAGGTACGTGGACAAATTGGAAGACGTGCTGAATTGCCGATGGTTCTTATGGGAAGATTTACAGATTTCATGGCACGTAGTTTTATTTGTTAATGAGTTATTTATTCATATGACTAATTCATTATTGTTTTATAGCCTAGTTATTATGGTCCAAAGGGTATGGAGGTTATTATGACAAAACTTATAAATATTTTCAAGGGTTCGGATAGTGTTAGATTTAGACCCTTGGGAATGAGAAGTTATATCAAAGAGGTTCTCATGCCTGAGGTTTTGTTTAGATTGATATCCGATGATATGAATATAGTTTGAATGAAGCCAAAATAGTTAGAGAGAATAGCATAGAATTTGGAATGTACATACATTCTGATAAAGATTTTGATATATAATAATAAATTTTACGAAAGCATTTTATTTATTATATACATTTAATCCTATAACATGCTCATTTAATGTAAAACATATTAAAGCTAATTAAAATTTTATTTTTTGTAAGATCGCAATCACTTTAAAAGAATAATATATATCAAAAATACAATGCCAAGTTTGCCATATTAAGATCTTTGAATTGTTTTATTGTGATGGTTTTTTCATGACTAATTGAGACTCTATGGATAATAATTAATAAAATTTGTATCAAATTATTTGCAGAATTCACAAACAATTTACAAAAAGAATAATATCAAACATACAATGCCAAGTTTGCTATATATTAACAAGATTTTTAAATTGTTTCATTGTGATGGTCCTTTCATGAATTATCAAAACTTTATGGACAATAATTAATAAAATTTATATCGAATTGTTTTATAGAATTCACAAATACTTTACAAAAAGAATAATAGATTTGTATTTGATTGTTTTACCATATTTGTACTTAATGATAGAAATTTTTCAACATTTCCATGTTATAAAAGGAAGAATTAGCTAACTTTAGTTTGTTAAAAAAAAAACAAAATGTCCGATTAAGAAGTAAATTATTTTTATGCTATAAACAGTGTTGCTCGTTATTGCAACACTAATAAATTGCAAGATGAATGGTCACAATTTATGTATTCTATACTTCATCTCAAAAATCCCTCTAGTTCTGATGCAGATCTATTTAAGGGAATTAATAGAAAAACAAGAATAGAGCTTCTCGAACAAGTCACTTTTTCTAAAATCGAAAATAATGTTCCAAATTTTTCTGATGACTTTGACGAACAGTTGGAGATTCCGGACCACCTTAAAAAAGCTGAAGACAATTTGAAAAAAAAACATATGCAAAATTACAATAGTATAATGAGTAGAAGTAACTTGAGAGTCGCTCAAAATGTACATCAATTCGGAATTGATGAATTAACTAATATCGATAAAAAGATCTTTAAAATGTAACATCAACCAATCCTCACTTTTTTTATTTTTTTTTTTATAATTTATTATTATTATTATTTTATAATTAGATTTTATTTACAATTTGAAATATTTATATATTTGTATTTTGAGTAAATATTATCAAGTTCGAATAAAGTTTTAATTTTTACGATATTATATTTTATTGATTACCATTGATCATTAATAGTTAGATTGGCCCAAATATTTTTGGGAATACTATCATAACAATTTTTACATAATTCGTAATAGTGTACATGATTTCTACCCATAAATCTGAATACATTGTAAGTTCCCATGAGACTATTTGTACACATAGGGATGTTACAACAACTGTTGATAATACATATATTTTTACAAAATTGTGATATATTACATTTTGTACATGTTGATTTATGATTCTTTTCTAATCTTTCTTTTGTGATACAATATACTTTTTTCGATAAGTCAAGAGTATAACAATATGGAGTACCTTTTCTAATTAGAAGAGTACTTGTTCTTGTGTGTTTTAACATTCTTCTGATAGGTTTGTGATCATATTGACAATCTCCGTATACACATCTAGTACATGTTGTATACTTTTTGTGAAAAGTAACAAATGTATATTTTTTTTCCTTTTCGAAATTGATGATTTCATATGTGTTTAGAATTTGATGAAATTTCGGGGGTGTAAAAAAAGTAACCATTTTTGAAATGATGGACATGAATAATTTATGATATAATCAGTTTGTTTTATCAAAATGTAATTGATCTTTAAAGTTTTCGCAATGCAAGAATATCATGATGATCAGTTTATTGGGAAGGAGATTAAAGAAATCGATTTTACTTTTTTTTTTCGACATTAATGATCTATTTGAGAATACAATAGATATTTATACATAAAGTATTATTTATTCTGTGGATAACCATAAAAGGTTAACTTTGGATAACCATAAATGGTTATCATGATTTATGGTCTGTAATAATATAAAATATCATGTAATTTTATTAAATTGTAAAAAAAAAATGAAGTGATCTTCTGATTCGATCATTGAGACGAGTAAGAGAATTAAGATCATAAGTGAATCTGATAATTCTAGATTCATACTTTTTCCTATTCATCATAAGGATTTATGGGAACTTTATAAGCAAGCACAAGAAGTTTACTGGGTTGCCGAAGAAGTAGACTTAACACGTGATTTAACCGATTGGAATGAGAGATTAAGTGATGATGAGAGAAGTTTTATCTCAAAGATTTTGTCATTCTTTGCAACAGCTGATGGTATTGTGAATGAGAATATTGTGGAATGATTTATGAGCGAGACTGATATTCCTGAGACCAGATGTTTTTATGGATTTCAGATAATGATCGAAAATGTGCATGCAGAAATGTATGCATTATTGATACAAACATATATTATCAATCCAGAAGAAAGATTACATATGTTTCATGGGATTGATAATATTCCGTGTATTAAACGTAAGACTCGATGGGCTCAGAATTGGACAAGAAATAAGAGACCGATTTCTGAGAGACTTGTCGCGTTTGCGATTATGGAAGAAATATTCTTTTCTGGTGCCTTTGCTATTATCTATTGGCTAAAAAAGAAGGGATTGATGCCAGGACTTTCCCATGCTAATAAATTTATTTCATGTGATGAAGGGCTTCATTGTCAGTTTGCATGTAGATTCTTTAATTATTTCGATCATCCTGATGATGATATAATCGATAAGATTTTTCGTGAGGCTATCGAAATTGAACAAGATTTTTGGGAAGAAGTTTTGCCAGTAGAATTATTAGGTATGAATAAATATTCATTGATCAAATACACAAAGTATGTGGCAGATAGATTGTTGGTAGACTTAGGTTATCAAAAAAAATATAATGTAGATAATTCATTTGAATTTATGGAAAATATTTCGTTGCAAGAGAAATCAGAATTTTTTAGTAGACGTATATCTGAGTATGGCAGTAGTCGTCATAGTGATAAAAAAATTTTATTTGATGTAGAATTTTGATTTTTATTTGATACAAATATAATAAATACAAATTAACCGACTTGCATCTGTCTTCGTGATCGACCTTTTGGTCGTGATGGTTATACCCAATTGTTTTGTGTGGGCTTGTGGATAGCCTTATATAAACTATTTCTTAATAAGAATATACCACCATTATATATTCATGGAAGTCCTCTTCGTTCATTGAGGATTAGAACATATCTGCCGGTTCTTCCACCTCTATTTACCTTAATCATATACAAACTAGGTAATTGATTGGGTCGTTGTACATTGGGAAGTTAACCAGGTACGAGATGGGGATTACGTATGATATTGTCTCCTACTTTGTGAATGGGTGTCATTTGCTGATTCCCATTTAGATCAGTCTCATATAGATAAATTCCATTATTGTATCGTCTTGTCATTTGACCACTGCTATTGAGTATTGGAACATGATTACCTCATTTATTCATCATCCATAGGTTGGGCAAAGCATTGACAACAGGTTGTGGCTGTAGAAATACAACTACTTGAACTACTGGTACTCTTGGTGCTATTAGTACTCTTGGTGCTCTCAATCAACCTCGTGGTCACGGTGGTGCTGGAGGGATTGTCTTCGAGTTCCAGATCGAAGATTATATCGATTTTGTTGGGTTACTGGTCTTCTGGGATTAGGACGTCTAGCTGCTAAGACAAATGACGTGAGATATAACAATAATGTGAGTGATAAGAATATTTTTTTGAAATTCATGTTGTTGATTCGTGTTATGGTATGGGACATCTATTTATATAGTTTTAGATTCTAAAAAAAAATATAAAAAAAGTGAGTATTTCTATTTGAGAAATCAAGAGAAGCAAAAAAAAAAAATAAATTTGAGATAACCTATCGTTATTTTTTTCGGAATAATTAAAGAAGAGTTTGTCAAACTTCATGGATTCAATATAAATATAATTTTTTGAATGTATAAGCACATGATCTTGCCAAGTGTTTGAGAGGATAGATTTTAGTGAACACGTGCTCATAATGTCATAGATATCATGAGCAAAATCGTCCCACATCGATGATGTGGTTGCCCCTTGAGGGGCCTTAGGGGTGATACAATCAACGATTGTGTAATGTTATCTGATTGTATATTAGATATATAAAGGCAAATGTTAGCATTGTCTCTAAAAAAATGTCAACTTTGGAATATATAAGAGAGAAAATGGACAAATTGGAAAATGATAATAAAATTCTCGCTGATGAAAATATGCGACTTCGTGATGTTAATACTGAATTATCAACGGATATTGAATGATTAGAAGAAGAGTTAAAACATTTAAAAGACAAGGATATGGACTTCGTTGCACCGAAAACATATCATGCAAGGCCTATCGATGGAGAATATTCAAATATATTTCATCGAATTATTTATTTCGTATCGACGGTTATCAAATTTTCTATACCACTATTTATTTGGAGATGTTGTACATCAGATTATCACAATATGACAATGAGTTGTAATTTTTCTATATTCAGGACATACCTATTGATGGCGTTTGGGGTTGTGGTACTTATTGTACTCCCGATTCTTATCTTGTTATTATTTTTTATTTTTAAAAATTTCAAATTGTTTATAAAGGTGTTTATTCCTTTACTATTTGGCATATTTTTGATCAAAATTTTTGTGATCGATCAATATATTTTTTTTGAATCGATATAATAAAGATAAATTCTGAGTAAGTGACATTGTTATCGATGATAAATTGTTATATTTTATTAACATATTCAATCATAGGTTCTTTATAAGGTCTATATCATATGTTTCATCTCAATTTGTTTTCTTCAGTCTTTTGTGGATATATGCCGATCGACAAACATTCAATATGCGAATTTTTAGTATCGATAATATTTTTTGGATTTTTTACGTTATTTTCATCACATTTATTGATAATACTTCCAATACGTGGATTTATATTATTGTGAATCTCCTTATTCTACATCATTTACGAGAAATTATTATTATTATAAGATTTGTTGCAATTATATCATTTACATTTTTTTATGAGGTGTTTGTGTTTACCTCCATATTTCTCAAGGTCACTTATGATGTTCTATTTCCAAAATGATATAAATAGATCATGTATTTTATTTGGATTTAATAAAGATGGGGACCATAATTATTAATCTTAATATTGTTCATATGATATATGGTGATCCTAAAAAGAGAAAAAAGTTTGTAGATGAATTGATGAAGTATAATGATTTATGCAAGTTACATTGTACTGTTTATTTATCAGATGAAGATGAGATTATTAGGAGACCAAAAAGAAAATGTGCAAAAACAGAATATAATGAATTTTTAAGCACTGAGATGCGTAAGATAGCATCTATTAATCCTGATATAAGTCATACTGATTCTTTCAAGATGGCAGTTGTGAAGTGGAACAATTGTAAACAATTTTCAGGTATATATATATATGATATTTTATGATGTTCAAAAAATATGTCAACTTCGATATCATCAGAAGTTAATCGTATTAATGCTTTAATTGCAAAGTTGAGAGCTGAGAATACTGCACTAACAAATAATAATCCAAGGATTGTTGCAACAGAAAAACAAGCAAATGATATATTAAATAATCTCGGTGTCAAGATAGAAACAGAAAATACGTTTGAGATCAAGATGGGAAAAATTGTTAAAGTGAGTGCAAAGGTAAAAGCTATCAAGTAAGATGTCATCCGTACCTTCAACTTCATCTTCCGAGGTAATTCATATTACATCAATAATTCGTGGTTTACAGGGGGAAATTAATTTTATCGATAAAAAGGTTAATGAGATATTGACAAATTTTGGAGAAAGTTATTCAATTGATGAGACCTTGAGGTCAAAGATAGAGAGAATAGTTTGTATTAGTAAGGATGCGTCTTTTATGGTATAGTTTTTTAAAAAAAAAATGTATAAATATAGAGTTGGTTCATGATGTTTTAAAAAAAAAATAAATGGACCGAGGTCATGTTCTTGATTTATTAATTATACTTTTTATGTTCGAGTGTTGTTTTTTATTATTTATTGTCATAATATATGCTTCACAAATTGGTAAAGGTCTTATTTCTATTCAACATATCCAACAGATGTTGACGTTATTTGCATAAAAAATTTTTACATCATTGATCAATCATATTGAGGGGTTAATACAATCTGACATCAACTAAGAGTTCTTGTAATCGACCAAAGAAACAAGGTGCTCCGAAGAAACAAGGTGTAAAGAGACAGAATAAATTGGTGAAGAAACCTACTAAATCTACTACAAAAAAAGCAGGTGTGACTAGGAAGAAAAAGGTTTCACTGAATCCGACTAATATGACCATTAGTAAGGTCGAAATCAGGTGTAATCATAGCTGTATTTGTTGTTTTCCCGGAAAAGAGGGTTCTTGCCTTTCGAATTGTTCTTGCTGTTTTCGACCGACGAATACCAATACGAATACTGTGAACAATGTCTTGTCAACCTCAACTTAGCTTTTGTCCGCTAATTTTTCCAGAGTTATCTGAATTAGAGAAACATTGCGGGGTGAGACCAAAAGTAGAAAGTCAAAGAAAATATAATTCAGTGATTCAAAAGGTGTTCGATCAATGAGATGTTAATAATATGTCACTTAGCACTGAAAAGAAATCGACATTTCTATATTGGCCTTCAATATATTATATTTCGAATATATTATTTCAAGATATGCCAGTAAACAATAATACACGTAATAAGTTCGTGTTAGATTTTTATTCCCTTTGGAGAGTCAGGGTATATGAAAATAGAAATGATACTGGTTCGAGTTGAATTGCACTTCCTTTGTCAGTGGATCAGGGGTGGGAAAAAGAATGATAAGATAAAAATTAATCCGATCAAGACAACCTTTCATGTCAGAACTTTGATAATTAATGTATCTACGACTTGTGAGCTTCCAACTTCTAATGTAGAGGAGAATAGACGACCGGTTGCTGATACAGTATTTGAAGATTTGAATAATTTAGTATATAGTCTGATAAAAAAAAATTATTTTGTGGTGTATGATAAGATTCATGAGATTCCGTGCATGGATTGCAATCAGGAAATATATATTTGTGATTTATGGAATATTGATAAAGAATGGTGTGTAACTCAAATCAGTATGGCTCAAGGAAATCGATATATTAGATTTAACACCGGATTTTATTATTATATTCAAGTCAATGATCTCGATGAAACGTATAGAATTTTGTGATACAAAAATTATTCAGATGAAATTCAAAGGTATTCTATTGGTCATGAATGTGATACTGATAGTTACTTGAGAGGTCCACCCGGCATAGTATTGGAGACTATTACTGCGACTAGATATATTAATTTAAACAGTACAAATCCTCAAGCTATAGCATTTACAATGAATACTATGTATATGATGGTTAAAAGTGTAAGAGATGATATTGATTCGCTCAAAAGAAACAGAGATAATTATGATGATGGTAATGATGATATTACTGAGAATAAAAAGTGAAAATTAATGATATATGTATTTTTTTTTTGAATTTGTTGATTAATTTTTTAACAGACGTTTTCGTATAGATCAAAATCTGAACAGGAATAATGGAGATGACAACAATAATAATAATAGCGATCATATTATTAATATTGAAAATGGTAATAACAATCACGATAATTGTTACAATGATCACAATGATGATAATAATAATAATGAAGAGAGTTTAAACAAAGATTTATTACCATTATTACCTACATCTGTAGAAGATACAAATGAGTTCAAGTTTGAGAGTAAATCGGAAGTTAATTATATTAGTTGCATACCTTGTGAAAAAGATTTTTTACCTAAAGATATAATAGATCATATTGTATAGCATTTTGAAACGAATCCTCTTCAATTCAAGAAAGACGTGGGAAAAAATCTTGGTATTGATATGTCATTTAGCAATTCTGTGATGTTTAATAGATTTAGAAAGAAACCAACGGATGAGAAAATCGAGAAATTGGTTATCAAAGTTAGCGAATTGATTGATATGTATTCCGATCGATTCGTTAAACATGTACCTGATGATAACAAGAGGATTATCTCTGAAAATTTTTCAATTTTTATCGTAGTTTTTGCTTCAGTGGCT
>CAJVPT010002797.1:0-16694 GCA_910592055.1 Acaulospora colombiana
GGTTCAAAGTTGAATTCATTGCTACTTCTTATACTCTTGTAACCCAATATCATTTTAATCAAACTCTTACTGCTTCTCCTTTTATATTGAATCCACTATTATCAAAAAATTAATTTTTACTATACAATACATACATATTTATTCCTTTGACAACATTTATTTGAAACTCTTATCTGCTATTACACAATTCAATCTCTTTATCATTGATCCCCTCGAACCATCTAATTTACCTGCTGATTGTATATCTTGGATAGTTCACTTTTCTTTTAGTCCATCCAAAACTTACAATTATTTAAAAACCTTTTATTTTTTAATGAACCCTTAATCTTGAATCACTTTTTAACTCTTTTATTTCTAATACTTTTTCTTTTTCTATTCTATCTACTATATCTATCTCTCTTAATAATATATATATCTATACAACAATGACAATACCCAAGGACATCTATGATTATTTTGAACAATATCCTTTGCCCTTACACTTCAATATACTGTGAGTGAAACCCTTCTCTGGTGATGGAATCCAGGATTCTATTACTTGGTTGACTTCTTTTAACAAGGCCATGATGATTAATCAATAGGAAGGCAAAAAATTCATCTGTATGCTCAATACCCACTTCCAGGAGGAAGCTGAAAAATGGTAGATAACATACTTTGAGGACAATAATACTAATGCTAATGCTATGAAATGGAAGACCATCTCTAAGAAATTCAAACAGCAGTTTTGTACCCAGCAATAAATTAATAAATGGACACGTGATCTTAAAAAACATAGGGAAGAATCAACTGAATCTGTGACTACTTACCATGCCACTTTTAAAAAACTTATAAAAAGAATCAATATTGAAGGTGATATAAGTTCTAGTCAACAACTCTACTACTATATTAAGGGATTGCTACCACACTTGACTTCAATTGTTTCTATGAACAATTCTAATGATATGACTGTTGTACACAAACTTGCAATGGCTTATTAAAATGGTCAGGACATAAACAATGATAAGGAACCACACAATTTTGCTCCTACCTCAAGGAATTTCAAAATGGTTTCTTTGAAATCTAAAGACTCTATAAATACTCTTACCAAAAAGTTTGAAAAACTTCAATTGAACTTGGCTGAAAAATTGGAACTCCTTTCTGCTCAAGTGAAAAAACAAGGATGTCATCCAAGGCAACCTACCTCCAATCCTATAAATAGGTCTAACTCTTCCCAACTTTTATATTTCAGATGCAATGAATTAGGACATCTGGCCAGTGAATATACAGTATGTCTGAAAAGGTCCAAGCAAACTCCTCCAGATCCAGAAAACCTTTTAATTATCTCACCATTGAGAAATCTGAAGAGGAGTTCAATGAATCTGAATTTGAGGAGGAAATCTACATTGGTCAGCGCAATCAACTCTATACCACTAATAGAAGGGAGGCCAAGTAAAAGCAAAAACAATCTGAATCAAATAAGGAATTAAACCATATACCAGGAAAGTTTCTAGGATCTCATCAAGAAAAATTCATGACTCTGAACCTGAAATGATTTTAACCTCCTCTACTGCCAAACCAAAAAGGCTCAAAACCAAAGTCTAACTATCTATTATGGACCAACTGCTCAACTATGACATCTCTGAGGATATTTAAATCTTCCTGCTAAAGCTACTCTTGAACAAATGTTGCAATATTCCAATCAACACAAAAATTTAATGAAAATTCTTAAGTGATCTAAGGTATCTGTGAAAACCAATTATTTTATCTCTAATGACCGAAGAAAAACCATAGCTGCCAGGTACTATGTCCATATCAAAGGAAATTCTGTGATAGTTATTCTTGACTCTGGTGCTGCTGTCAGTATTATTACGGACAAACTCATGAGAAAACTTGGATTGGAAATTGATATCAAGTCTAAAACTATTGTAATTACTGCCAATGGTATATGAGTCAGGGCTCTTGGACAAATAACTGCTTTGAAAATAATCCAGGATCTGATTGTACAAGTGACCTTGCAAGTAATTGAGTCATGTGAGGAGACCCTTCTTTTAGAAACTAATTGGCTGGATCACATGAAGGCAAATTGGAATTTTGAGGACTGTACTCTCCAAATTACTTATAAGGATAAAACAATTGCCATAGGAACCATCCACTATACTAATACTCCTCCACATATTCCATAAGGTAACAATAACTATGAGAATAATGAGGATGAACTTTTAGATGAAATTGAATATGAATTTTAAAGTGATCTTGAGGAACAGAAGGCCTACACATCTAATCTTTTCTTGAATCTGAGGATGAAAATCCTGCTATCTTTCTCTCTGACTGTCTTGAACCTGAGAAACCCTCTTCTGAACTATCTACTGGAATCAAGACCAAGAAACAACAAGCTGATGTTCAACAAATTCTATCTAATCATAAGGATGTCTTTGTTGATCACATTTCCAAGGAAGGACAAACAAGTAATCTAGGAAAAACTACAGTGATTACCCATAGCATTAATACTAGGAATGCTAATCCAATTAAATAGAACCATATAAAACCTCACCTGACCAATAGGAATTCGTTAAAAAGGAAATTGAGAAAATGCTGTAGCAAGAAATTTTCAGTCCTACTATCAGCTTCTGGTCTTTTCTTGTTATTATGGTACTCAAGAAAAATAATAAGCAGCACTTCTGTATATTGACTATAGGAAACTCAATGCAGTCACTGAAAAGGATGTTATTCTATACCAATTGTGAATGACCTTTTGAAAATCTTCAATAGTACTCAATAATTCACTTGTCTTGATTTAGCAAGTGGATATTGGCAAGTGACAATGAGTGATAGGGACAAATACAAAATAGCATTTATGCAAAATATGGTCTCTATGAATTCAATGTTATACCTTTTGATCTTTGCAATGCTCCTGCAACTTTTCAGTGACTAATGGACAAAGTATTGGCTCTCTACCATGGCAAATTTATTGAGGTTTACCTTAATGACATTACCATCTTCTCTATCACCTTTGAACTTCACTATCAGCATGTTCTCATTATCTTGGATGCTCTCAGAGAAGCTTCTCTAATGTTGAACTCTGAAAAATGTCACTTCTTTTTATCGATAGTGAAATTACTTGGTCATGGATTAATCACGAGGGAATTCAATCTGATGATGACAAAATTGTGAAAGTTAAGGAATTCCCAAGGTCCACACTATCAGGCAATTGAGAGGATTTCTTGAACTTGTCTCTTGTTATAAAAAGTTCATCAAAAACTTCTCCTTCATTTCCTGTTCTCTGAATTTTCTCTTGAAAAAGGATATCCCCTTTGAATAGATAGATGATTATCAGCAAGCTTTTGAAACTCTGAAGCAACTCTTAACCTTATTTCCTGTCTTGAGATATCCTGATTTCTCCATGGTCTTCTATCTCCATACTGATGCTTCTGGAACTGGAATTGGTGCTGTTCTGGTACAAAAGGATAGAAAAAAAGAGTATGCAATTGCCTATGCTAGCCACAGTCTCAACAAGCTAAGCGAAACTATTTTGCTACTAAATTAGAATATCTTGCAGTCATTTGGACTGTTGAACACATTCACCAATATCTAGGGACTCAACACTTTTTCTTGATTACTGACCACTTTGCTCTTCAATGGTTAAAATAACTGAACTTAAGAATGATATGCAAAGTGGATACTCCGCTTGGAATCCTATAACTTCACCATCAAACACAAAGCTGGAAGGAAACACAACAATGCTGATATCATATCTAGGATGTATGATATAAATAAATCAATCTTCCACAACTCTAAGTCTATACCTATTCAAAATTAATTCAAAGTTAGTAATTACAAGTGAAATCTGACAATAAATAATATCCAATTCAGGTAGTCAGTGTCCTGGACAACAACAAAACCTATCTTATCAAAATGGAATTTCAACATTATCATCATCTCAAAAACTATCTTCAACACAACAAATTACCTAACATTTTGACAACAAACAACAAAAGCAACTTATCTCCAAGGCACAATATTACCAAGTGAAAAACAACCAACTCTGCAAAAAGGATTGCTGCAGGAAAACAAGAAATCAATTACTCCATGTAATTCAAAAACATGAAGTGGAATCAATCTTATACTTACTACACAACCATCCCACTGGAGCACATCTTGGTATAGACAAGGTCTTTGAATAACTATGTGATCAATACTACGGCTTCAAATGTTTGAGAATATGAAGCATTATATTAACACCTGTGACCAATATCAACAACAAGGCAAATTCAAGACCCCTGAGCCCTTACACTCAATCACAGTTGGTGACCCCTTCTCCAAAATAGGCATTGATATTGTGGAACCCCTTTCAATTACAAGCAAGGAAAACAAATATATTATCATTGCAACTGACTACTTTATAAAATGGCCTTAAGCTAAAGCAATCTCCCATGCTATAGGACAGCAAGTTGTAAATTTTATTTATCAAGTTATTATTTGCAGACATGGATGTCCAAAACATATACTTTCTGATCATGAAACATATTTTAGGAATGAAATAGTTGAAGCTTTATTGGGAAAATTTCAAATACGACATCTTTATACTACCCCATACCATCCATAAATAAATGGACTAGTGGAGTGTTTCAATAGGACTCTATGTAAATCTTTAGCAAAAATAATTGAGGGAAAGAAAGATTGAAACAAATTTATTGCTCCAACACTATTTGTCTATCATATATCAAAACAAGCTTGCACCAAATTTATCCCTTTCTATCTGGTTTATAGTTGCAACTTTCAAATGCCCCACATGGAAATGGATAAAGTAATGGAAGAAAATACCTTGACCTGACTCTATAAACTGACTGAAACCCTGCTCACTGTTCAAGGAACTGGCCAAGGAAATATTCTGAAAGCTCAAAGGAAACAAAAGGAGAGATTTGACCTGAAGTTGAAAAAGCCAAGGAACTTCAAAATTAAGGACAAGGTGTTAGTCTATGATGTTGCCAGGAACAAACACTTTACTGAAAAACTCAAACCACAATAGAAAGAACCTTACTTTGTATATGATAACTTGAGAAATGGAGCCTTTAAACTTAAGATAATGGATAAAAAAGTTCTGGCTGCCTCTCTCAACTTGGCCTTGCTGGAACCATATCTTGATTGTGAGAAATGGGAACCTACTGTATATATTGAAAACTGAAAAAAAAGGAATATATAGTGTAATAGTGATGGCTCCTGAGCTCTCACCACTATTACAGCCAGCTCCAGGGCTCTCAGTGATTACTGCATAATCTCAAAGTGAAGTACTTATAAGTGGACAAGTGAAAATATGAAAAGGAAAACAAAAACCTCAAAGCTCAAGCAAAAAAAAGGTTCTATCCAAAGGAGCAGGAATAGAAACATCCAACTGGACCAACAGGACACCAAGCTGGCCCATCCTTCACTGCAAGTTCTGATTTTCCAACTCCAACTCTCTGACCCTAGTTGAAGTGGAACTTCTGGAGACTAACCGCTCTACCTCCCCCTCCAACTGATGGATTTTTTCTTGAAGTTTAGCCTGGGACCACTTATTATGATATATTTGTCTCTCCAAATATTTGACCCTTTCTTTAAGAGTAACAATAGTTGCCTATAAATGATCTATCCTTCCTGAGCAAGTGAGTTTTTGTGCTTTGGCAGTTCTGATTTCTCTTGATATGATAATAAAAGGAATATGAGGAATACCTGCCAAACTAAGGAAAATCCTCATATTAAATAGGGAAATATGTATGATTGTATCACTCCAACAATTATATAAGAAGCTCCATTGTTTAACAATTTGCAGCAAAAAGGATTACAATACTCATGCAAAAATTATCATAACTACTATTAAGGATCTAATTTTGGAGGATCTTCTGGTCACAATTCCTGAATTTGTGCAAGTAACCCCAATACCATATGATTTATTTCAGCCCATTAAAAATCAGGTCTTGTAAACATACAGATATATACAACGTGCTATCCACATGAAAACCAGGATTCTCTCCTTGATCTATGCACACTATCTAGGGGAATTATTGGAAAGAATTGTTAACCGATCACAACAATTCTATTTGAACAAACACCTGACTAAATATCATCTTACTGGATGCTGCCATACTTATGATCTCTTTGAAAGGTCTGGGATTGAGAAATTTTGGTGAACAAGGCATACAACTTTGACCATTATTACCAAGTTGAAGTTTAATGAATATTAACTCCTTGTGGATTCTTGATTCATGAAACTCATCGCTTAAGTAGGGAGAAATGTTAGCCTTAATTATTTTTTTTTTTTTTTCACACACAACTTTGTCTATTTTATTAATTATATGTATTACATATACTCTTATTTATAAAGCAATTTTGTAGATTGTTTCTATGTATAGCAAAACAAAAAACCAATTGATACAATTTGCATTATATCCATTATGGCTTGTTGTCCTCTATGGAAGGTACTAATGGCCTAGGCACCATTAAAGTGTGTAGTTGAAGATATTGTATAATGTTGTTAGATCTTGAAAAAAGGCTTCCAATGTTTCTGTGTGGATTTCCAGGTGTGGTGTGGATGGTGGATCCAGGATGGGTCTGTTTTTCTTGGCTTTCTTTTTCTTTTTTCTTGTCTTTTCTTGTGATGCCTTGTGATTTTTTCCATAGTTGTAGGTGACTGTATCTATCAATCCATATATTATATGTAATGAATCAGATGTTCTTGATGTAGCTTTTTAAATCTTCCGGTATTTTTCCTGGGACTAGGTACTTGCTAAAAACTTCTATGACTTTTTTGCTGATGGCTCCTCTTAAGAGCAGGTCCCATAGGTTGACTTCCTGAATGTATTTTATTAACTCCACTTTGGCTGAATGTGAACTTCCTTTTTTTGTTTTCACAGTTATTTCTCAATGTATAGTTGATATGATTGTGTCATTGATTTTGATCCCGTGATATGGATATCGAAAAGCATGAATATTATCTTCTGTTGCAGTGCATGCAAAACATTGGATTGATGTGTATATTTCTGGTTTGCTTTTATATAGTATATGTATTGTTGGAAGCTCCAGGTTCTATAGTTTGATCGCAAATTATCTTTATATATGGTCGAGACTGTCGGTATATGCTCCGGAGAATTTTGAGGGGTGGAGGAGTTCTATGGAGTATTTCCAGTTAATGTTCTCCTTCTGTGAGAAATAAATTGTTTTGTTGCATGTGAGATTACACCATTCGTATATTAGTTCAGCTTGTCATCTTTGTTTTAATGCTCTTCGAATGTTGTTAAGAATCTCTATGGTCTTGTTGTAGAAGAAGGATATGGTGTATGTTTAAGTAGGAAGATCGTGAGGGAGCTGTCTTCTGTATTGCTTTTGAGAGCTGATTTTGCAGCTTCGTCTGCTGTACTAAGGATTGCATTGATGTCTTCCTCTTCAGTTATCTTTTCCCAGTGGATTGTGGATCGTGCTGTCTTAATAATATGATATAAGTTTTGTATAAGCATGCACTCGATGATTTTTTGACTTTTTCTTGTTTTGTATCTGTTATTTCTCTGATTAGCTTTGCTGAGTCTGTGTAGGCTACTACTGTGCTACCATGTGGGATACAACTGATTGCAATTGTGGTTGCTAGTATTTCTGCTCAGAAAGCAGATGTCTGTCCTGTAAGTTTCATGCCTAATGTTTTATGCGTGGTTCTGAGATAGTCTGTGATGAGGAGACCGATTCCTATTGCTGTTGATTGAAAAGTATTGAAAGCACTGTCAGTTGTTATATGGAAACTTCTTTTCTCCACGAAGTGGTTGTATATGTCCCTGATTCTTTGTTTGACTGCCTTAGTGAATTTGATTGTTTTTTGTATTCTACGAATAGTAGCTGGTGTGTGTTGATTTAGATTGATTCCAATTTGTTGTTGGGTTCAGCAATCCATCTCTCAATGCTGATGTGTGATACCTGCAGCCTCATTTTTGTTTTGTTATTGTTTTCTTGTGTTGACTTTGATGTTGATATAACCAACATGTTTATAGTCTTGTCTTATAAGACATTAAAGCAACATATGTCTGGTCTGTTATCAATATTCTCGTTAAGGTCTCAGCCAAAACATTTGTTTATTGAGGATTTGTTAGTCATTGTATAGTGTCGAAGTTTGAGAGTATTGTCATGGGAGCTAATTCTTCTGCCCAGGGTAGTGGTATTTTTAATTTTTGTGATGTACCATGATACTTCCGGACTTGGGTTGTCAATGGTTTCTTGTATGAAGGATTGTATCTGTGCCTCAGGATTGATGGTATTGAACTTAGGATGGTTGTTAATGTAATGTTGAATAATTGTTTGATTTCTTGAAACTATACTGATTCTTTCCGTTTATTGGTTTTGTTGTATAGAGCTCTTATTTAATGCAATTTGAGGGCTTTGGTACAATAGGTATTGAGCAGTTGTTCTATCCAGATAATGTTGTGTGCTCTCGGGCCTTTCCTTATGCTATCATATGTTGGAGAATCAAGAATGTCTTCGATGTATGTTAGGTTGTATGTGTTGATTTACTTCAGTATGTCGATGCATTGTTATGTTTTATAATTGTATTTCTCTGAGAAGGTCTTGTAAGAAGTTTGGCTATGTGGAATGGATTTTGGGGTACTATTTGAAGATATCTAGTTTTTGCTATACAGCCCATTGGAGTTGTTGTGTATACAGTCTTATTATTTGTCCAGCTATATTGTTACTGTTTAGAGCTCTTGTATGTTACTACAGCTTTTCTGTATTTGATGGGTGTGTGTTTCCATGATGTTGTATGAAGTACTTAGGTGCAGTATAACCTTAGGGGCAGAGGATGCCACCTGGACTCTTTTCCTGAAGCTGGTTCTGATTTTTCTATTGATCCAATTGATTTCATGTGCCGATAGTATGAGATTTATTAGTAGATATTCGATGGATGGGAAAAGGATATAATTGATAATGTAAGCATGCATCTTGTCTATAATGCTTTTCCAGGTGATGACTTTGCTAATACTTTAAGCTTTTTTCTTGATGAGCTCATGTTGAAATTTTTTCACTTTGTTTCATTCATGCCAGACTCCTAGCACTCTGATGGCCTGTGTTTTTGATTCTAATATTATAGTGTGATTTTGGAAAAGGATGTCTTCCTGTGGTGCATTCACAATTAGGAGTTCAGATTTGGCTGGGTTGATGGTGATTCTATTGAGGTGGTAGAATGATGAGCAGATCCTTGTGATTTCTTTGAGTTGTTCTCTGTTTTGAGTAATTATGGTGGTGTTATCTATGTAGACAGTAATTAATATGTTGATTTTTGTTAAACTTCCATTGTCAAGGTTGAATTTTTGGCTTTCCATCTGGTACTCCTTCAAATTACTAATTGTGGTGATAAGGGAGTCATAGTATATTCGCCATAGTAAGAGAGATATTGTGTCATCCTGGTCAATGCCTTCCTCTACTTTATATGGTTCTGTGAGTCTGAAATGGATTATGACTTTATTTGATCTGTCTGTAAAGCAGTCTATGATGATGTTGATAAGCTTGTTGGGATCTTGATGCATTGTAGTGCAGTCACCAATCTTTATGTGTTAACAAAGTCATAAGCCTTGCTTATATCTTGGAAGAGTATATGGTATAATTTATTTCTCTCTCTTGCATCTTCTAGTACCTGGTTTATAATTGTTATTGGTTTATATGTACTGTTCCAGGAAGAGCAGCCCAGTTGTTTTTAGAAAGGATTGGGTGAGTGTTGAGGACTTTTGTCAATCTGTTGTTAATGATTTTTGTGAATATCTTTTTAATGGATTCGAGGAGAGTGATTGGTCTTGTGATGTTGATGTTGTGATGCCACTCCTTAGGTTTAGGGATTAGGTAGATGGTGTCTTGTTTCCATTATTTCGATAGTTTTTTGCTAATTAGTATGTTATTGAACATTGTTATCAAGTATTCAATTGTTGATATGTTGATGTGTTTGAATGCAATGTATAGAATGCTTGATGGCCCAGAGGCTGATTTGTTACTAGTGCTAGTGATAACTTCTTTTTTGCTACAGTGATAGGTATCATTGTATATTTGTACCATTCAGATTTGATCTCAACATTGGATTGGTATACTTGTTACCATATAGTTCCTTTGTGTTCGTATATGTGTCTGTACTGTGTCCATGTCAGAAAGTGTTCTCTAACTTGTTCTTTTATCTCTATTGGATTATGTATGAGTATTTTTTCTGATCCAACTTTTTTGATCAGCTTAGTTGTAACTATACTTCTTTTGGGATTGTCTAGAACTAATCTGATCATTCATTTTTTATCAGCGTCATACTATTGATTTCTTCTTTTGCATATGATGATAATGTTGTCTCTATTTTTTTCTCTTATTTCTGTCTTCTTTGCGGGCTTTTCTGCCTTGATTAAGGTGTCTATTTCTTCAATAGCTTCTTCTTTTGTACTGTCTGGTGACCATGTTTGTATAGGAACTTTGTCTTTGATTGCATTGTATAGTATTTTTATCTTTTATATATCACTTTTTTGTTGAGGCTTATATTGTAGAAGGATTTGTTGCAGTATTGATTCAGTTGCATAAGGAGAATGGGTCTTATGGTGCTCTGTCGCTTGGGTCTGTTTTTCTGTTTTTCACAGTATCTTAGAATATGTTTTTTGGCTGCATTAAGGATAGTTTGTCTGAGTCTGTTCCATTGTTTGTCTACGTCTATTTGATTGTTTTCAGTGTTGTCTACCATGTTTGTTATGTTCATGTCTATATCACCTGCGTAGGATTTCCATTGTTCTTGTATAGTTTGTTCCCATAATAGTCTAGAGTTCGAGTTGGGGCATCATTGGTATTTGCTTCTTGTTTCTATTTGCCAGCTCTCAATGTGTGTGATTTGTACATAATGATCTGTTGATATGTCTAACTGGCCAGAGATGTAGGTGTCTATTGTGCACCATGTTAAGCGAGAGCTAATCCAGATTATGTCTATTCTGCTTGCTGAAATGCTGCAGTGTTTTTGTGAAGGGGCGTGCCATGTGTACTCTCTACATTGGGGATTATGATGTCTATATGAATCGATCATGTCAAGTTCAGTAAGTCATTGGCAGAAGTGATCTGTTTAGTCTTTGTGTATCTTTCTAGTTGTGCTTATTTGGTCTAGTTTATGGGAATGGTTGCAGTTAAAGTCATCTCTATAATAATGTGCCAGTTGTCATGGTTTCATTGCTTGATCCACTTGATGATTTGTTCCTGTATTTCTTTCTTGAGTTTACTCGCACTGGCCGGTATGTATATTCCTATAATTCTGCAGAAGTTCTTGTTCAGTAATGCAATGTCGATGTATATAGCCTGAACTGGAACTTTTGCACTTATCCAAGAGGGGTTTTTTGATAGTGATGCCCACTCCCACTCTGATGGATCTGTCTCTCATCCACTATGTAGCATGTGTTAGTGTTTTCCAGGTTCTTGTCTTCTGATTAGTTCTGTTAGTCTCAGTAGAGATAATGATGTTCCAGTTGTTGATTTGTATGTTGTAAACCAGGTTTCTCTTTTTAGTTGATCGTTGAGGCCTCTGCAGTTGAGTGTAACTACAGTCCAATATGGGAGATTGGTTTTGTTTTTTTCGTCATGATGTATTTCTAATGTGTGATATTTATGCTGTTTTTGTTCTGTTTCATGGGATTCGTTCATGATTGTTGACTTGTGAGAGTTCAGTTGGCTGTTGTCTGTCACTTGTTCTTGTATTGTTGTGATGTAGTGTGTATGGTTGTCCTCAAGTATGAGTGAGTCAGAAATGTTCTTAGATTGTTTGTCATAGTTGTTTGTATTCTGTTGTAGATACGGAGTTTGATGAGTGAATTCTTTTGGTGTGGAAATGTTGCTTGTCGTGTTACCCATGTTTAATATTTGATAGGGGAGGAGAGTGATTTGTACCTGCTGGGATTATGTTAGTGATTGTAGAGACGAGAACATTCATCGTTCGGTCCATATTGCTGATAGATATATGTAGCTGTTGTTGTTGTTGTTGTATATTGTTCAAGTCTAATGTATGTTGGGTAGTGGGTTCATTACTTTTGTGGTTTTGTTCTTGGTCTTCCTCCATCTTTTCTACATTGTTGTAGCAGTATTGTTCTAAACTATCAATCCTCTCATCAAGATTATATAGTACTTTCTTGATATTTTTGAATTTACGTTGGATTTAACTAACAAATTTGCTATACTTTGATTTTCATCATGTTGAATATTTGGTGGTTGTTATTGGGAGGTACTGTTTTTCACTGCAGGTGCGTATTATCTAAGATGGCTATAGTCTTCCTTGATGATGGGTTCACTAGTTTGCGGATAGGTGCTGAATTCACTGATCTGAAGAGTTAATACAATTTCACAAATTTGTTTGCTTATTCACGATTGAAGTCTTTTCACTATTCGCTTCTCTCTTTGATAGTATAATTTGCTACTAGGTGTTGTGCACTGTCACAAATGGTGCAGAGCTTGGTGTTGATCAGTTTGCATTCAAGAACTGTTTCTCCTAGTGTTAAAGTTTTGGTAAGTGCTTGCTGAAGTATGTTTTCATTACTGAAACTGAGAACTGTATATTTCTTGGGTTTGTATAATAAGAGGTGAGGGATATACTAGGTTTTGGCCCCTGTTTCTTAAAAGATGAGTTTGAGGTCAAAGGCATTTGTATTGGGTGGGAGGTTTGTGAATTTGATGAAATGATTGTTTCAGTTTTTCATTTTTTAAAGTCTCACTCTGTGTCAAAGATTCTTACTAAATATACTTTAATTAGTGTACTCCATTGATCTAGGAGTTTGAGTTTGTCTTCTCTATTAGTGAATATGATTGTCGCAGATTGCCACATATTTCTAGTTGTCATTTTTATGTTGTTGATCTGCTCAAATTTGGTGAAGGTTTGTTGTACATCTATGAGTCTTGTGTTCAGGGGGATGTTCCAGACTCTTATACTGCATTTCTTATTAAGCCTGTGTATGGTTTTTTCCATGTATGATAAGTGGAGGTTGTCTGTATTTGAAAAGATAAAGTTGCTTGCATCATCTGTTGCTTGTTAATCTCTGAATATGGTAATGATATAGTCTTTATCTTCGCGGTGTTCATTTTGGATTAAGAGAAGGCCTTCTGGAAAGTTCAGGGCTTTCGTAATATGAAGTATCTTTTTGTAAGTTGTTTCACCAGGGATTAGTGAAGCTTTCATTCCAAGCTTGATTCTTTTGCATCCAAATCTAAGTCTGGAGTCGAAGGGTGACCTGGGTCATGGTCTTGAACTGGGTGTATACATTGAAGGTTTTCTGTTTTTTCCTTTACTATTACTAGCAATTTTCTAATCATCTTCTGTTTCTGAGGATTCCTCATTGAGGTTCATGTTGATATCAGAGTCATCTAACCTTGCTGCATGCTGTGCCATGGGTTCCATATTGGTAATTGTCTGTTTTGTGGCTGCTAATGTTTGGAGTTGCTCTCATTCGACTTGCTCACTCCATGAGCTGGAGTTGCTGTTGTTGTTTCCATTGCTACTTGTTGCTATCACGGTGCTGTTTAAGTGGTTCTGTTTGGGAGCAGAAACATTTTTAGAGGAAGAAGATTGTTCTTTATTTTTGCTGTCACTTTGATTTGTTGTTGTGTGTTTCTTTTTTGCTATGTTTTCTTTTTTTCTTTCGATAAGGGTGGCCTTACCCTTGGATATCTTTCTATATTATAGTTTAACCTGCTGGTGACATATTGTTGTCTTTTGGATCTCTCCATATCCTATTTCTCTTTATCATTTTGTTACCTGGGTTTGCTGCACCACAGGTGAATGGGAAAGAGTTGATCTTTTAAAAAATCTACTAAGATTATATATTGTTAAAGGCCAAAGAAGTCAAACAAAGTTCAGAATTTTTGACGTGGTTACATGATCAATGATTGTGATGTGACTGAAGCTTATATGAAACAATCAATTGCCAACTATCACCATACCCCTTACAAGTTAGAAGAATGCGCAAACAATCTATTCATGTCAAAAAGGTAAAAAACTATGAGCTGAGGTAATAGAAAATTAGCTGACCAAGAGGCAATTTATGCATGACATAATACTAGAATAGTTATAGTGATTATGTAATAGCCCTATGTGTAAAAATGTATAAATGTAACTTCTTTCAATAACTTAATAAAATAATGACTCTCACAACGAATCTTAAGACGAATCTTTTGGATAGATCATTATAACAGTGAAAATTATAAGTAGTTTTAAGAAAAACTACCTTGAGACTCACCCAAATCTTTGTTATACCTCTGCCTTGATTTTGGTATTGTTTTGTGTATGTAATAGAAGGACGGACTCTTCATCCACAGGTTATGCGAGCTTTTGGTCATTAGTAACAGACTCGCTGATTAGCCTGCTACAATATATATTAGTTTATATATTTTTATTATATTTATTTATATTAAATATAAAGGATTTAAGGTAAAAAACTCTTTCTATAAATCCCTCAGATTCTTAAAAATTTCTTTTTTAGGCAATTTACTCAAAGAAAAAGAAACATCTTTTTTCAAGACACATATTCTTACAACACCAGCATACAACAATCATCTTTGCACAAAACAACATTTCGTGTATAGTCCTAGAGCAATAGATTGTTGGAAAATATACACATATAGCAACAACTTTGGCTTTTTCTCCTTTTAAGAAGAAGGAAGGAAACCAATATAAACTGATTTACAGTCAGAAAAGAGGAGCCAATATCAACTTTACAGAGCTTGCAGCCAGGCCAGTGTAGGTTGACATCTTTCTTGACACTACAAGGAATCTTAAAGCAAATAGGTTTGATCGATAAATCAAATAAACCTCAAATTCTTCAAGATCCAGAAGGATATTAAAGCTCCCCAAGGTCTAAATAGCCTAATGTACATATCCCATCTCCATACATATCAAAACACATTACCAGAGTAGCGCAAACACATACATGTATATAAAGATGTTATCAAAACAAGTTTGACAAAAGTCCAACACAACAGCACAACAAGTGTGACTTAAATTGATAAGATCATCAAATACAATTATCATAATAGAAAGTGATCAATGTAAACAAAGTGTCAAGGGTCTGTAAAAAACACAATAAAGTCAGTGTAAACAGGTAAACAACCTAAGCAAAAAAAAAAACCACATGTGTCTAATCAAAACAAGATTAAGACATATACAAAAACAAGATTATAGTCAAAAACAACAAGCATTACATGTAAAAAACCTTGTCAACAATTACTAAAATAGTATTAAGGATACATATTAATCGTTCATGTGACTATTAATAATACAACACAACAATACAACAAAATATCAATCCACACATATACACTATCATGAATAAAATAAAGTAGATACTTCAGATAGTAAACAATAGAGAAGATGATATTATTGATACGCTAGTTCAATTGGCAAAAAAGCATGATGAAACAAGCAAACTATGGGCTATGCAACAAATTATCAAACAAAAAGGTATAACCAATTAAAATAGTGTGATAGCAGACACTTCAGAAACATGTACCATATTGGACAGTATTATTGCCAAAATACTAGAAATAGATAAGACAACATTCCACAAGGAACGAATCCTTATACAACATATTACCTTTCTTTGGCAGGAAGGAAAAGGAAAGGAAGAGGATCTACTTCAATCCTATATAGAAGATAGATACCTGGACATAATCAAAGAAAAGTCAGTAAAAACATCATTCATTCCAATAAAGATCACTACCGATGTAGAAAATGGATCAACATTAGATAAGGAAATAACATTGGTGTAAGATCAAGAACAGGAGGAAATAGAAACAGAAACTCTCAAAGGCAAAATTCAAGGTCACAATATAAGTGAGTGCGACTCTTATGCTACAAGAAACAGGCAAACAACCCTAACACTAAATTCCTATTTCATAAACAAAAAGGGCAAATACAAAGTAGAAGCAATGATTATCAATATTTTAGGAAACAACGAAGAAGAAACCAGGCTTGTTTTCCCTCTTATTATCTTGGACAACCGGTGCACCTTTTTAGGAGTGATTTGTCCCTCTTCTACTATATCTTATTTATCTATTAGGAGCTGTTCTACTCTCAAGTCTGGCTATTCTGCCACTTAACTTTTCTAAGTTATTTAAGATATGATATAATGGATCTTCTTCTTTTTATATTTCTGTATTTGATATATACTTGTCAAAACTATTGTATTGGCTAAACCTTGGATTGCCATAGGTTCTCTATTACCTTCTGTGGCTGGGTTCTTAAGCCTTTCATTATTTTTTTGTCTTCCCCTACCAGTTTGAGTTCTATGGGATCTTCTTTGATCTCTTGAAGATGGATCTCTTGAGTATTGCCTTCTTAGATATTGATAATTTCTACTATAAGAAAAGGAGAAACTGATTGATTCATTATCAGATAATGAGTCTATAGGTGCTTCATTATCTATTTCAACTTTCATATTTTGTGCTATGGCTCTTTTTTTTCAATATCATTGGTCTTTTCATTTTTTGTTATTGTATTTTTAACACTCTATGATAGATGTAGCCCTTGTAAGAAGATATGTTATTTACAGGCTTTGTTGAGGGCCTCTCTTGATGCAAAACATATGACTGTGAAGTTTTGTTTTTTTAGTGTAAAGGAGTTTCTTGGAGTGTAACATGCTTTCGCTTCTGTACCATTGAGTGCCCTGGCTATCAAACTTGAGTAGGACTTGTTTGTGCCTAGTAGTCTTGCAGAGTTTTTA
>CAJVPT010002798.1:0-16693 GCA_910592055.1 Acaulospora colombiana
AAGCTTGGATGTCTCTCTGCATTGGCCTGGTTGAGAGCTTTGTGAGGTTGATATTGGGCTTCCAAGAGCTTACTGTGATTCAGTTTTTCTCTTTATTTGTTCTTTCTGAAAAAGAAAAATTTTGTATAGAAAGATTAGAAGTTTTTTAGATACTTATTTGTTCCTGTACTGTGACTAGTTGATTCTATAGTTTTCTATAGTGTTTCTTGTAAGTGGATGGTTTTTGATATTGGTTTTTTCTTGTTTTTTGGGCTGGCTTTTCTTTTTTCAAAAATTACCAAAAAAAGAAATATTCTGAAAAAATGGGGATCTGCGGAAAAGTACTTACATATTATTTATATTATCAAAGAATTATTATATTATTGATTCTTTTTATACTTTTTTCAAGAAAATTATTACAAAGAGAATTTTTTTATTTTTTTTTTTAAACTTTTTATATACTTTATAATATAAAAATAGTTAAATATAATAATTATACAAATTGCAATCTTATTATTAAACTTTTTCACAAAAACTTTTTTTACTAATCCTCTAACCATATATAAAAAAGATGTTTATAAGAAGTTTTATACTTTTTTGCTAATAAAGTCTTTACATTTTCATTAAACCAACTTGAAGCTTGTCTTCATATACCTTTTTTACTCTTCTTTACTTGTTTATAAACTCCTTTAAATAAAAACTTGAGCCTCTAATGACCTGAAAAGACTTAAGTATGTATTTTCTTTACTAAAGGCAAGAAGGTTCTAGAAAGTAAAAGGACTGACAAGTTAAGTGTCACCTTATAGAGCTAGAGATGACAAGAAATAGAGATTTTGTTAATAAAAAAAGGCTTATTATTCACCTTTTTACATACTGTCTTGTATCCTCTTAAAGTATCTATTGTTTTTTATGATTTTCTTGAGAAATATTGCCTACCTCAATTTGATTCTGAATTTCTGATAGTACAATATCACCTGACATCTGATTGATTAATATAAAACATATTAGTAGTTGAATATAAACAAGTTTTTACTAATTATCTCATATGTTCTAATAACATCATTGATAATTAAAAGAGTTGATTGATATCCCATGTTCATACACTTCTCCAATTGGATTAACTTATAAATTAAATTCCATAAGATCAATAAGATATAAACAACAAGTTTCCAGGTGATAAAAAAGTTGATGTTTATTCAAATTGAGATTTTTCTCTCTTATTATCCTAGTTAGGTAAAGTTCAAGACCAAGATCTCTTTTTTATTCTAGTTAGGTAATAAGATCAAATAGTTTCTAATTCATATTAAGTTTTAATCCTTTGGTTATAGTTAAAAATGTATTTTCTCAGAAGTTGTTAAAGAATATCACAATCAACAAGAATTCCTATCTCTTTCAAAACCCTTTCATAATTACAAAGCAAAAAGATTATTAGAGAATCTGATTTTTTGGATAATAGAAGATATATACTAGTAAAATTCCTTTAATTAGGTATAACTGCTGGAAAATATTATGCTGAAACAATATGACCCAATTCTTACTAGATCACATAAGAATCTAAGATCCATCATAAGTTGCCTTCCTACCATAATTGAATAAAATATTATTGTCAAAAAAAGTTGGGATCAAGTGTATTCTAGAAATAAAGATTTTCACTAGATGATAAATTTTCTCAGATGGTATGCAAAAAGGAAATCATGATTAAAAAAAGATAAGTTTCTCAGATGGTCAGGAAAAGAAAAAATATTCCAATCAGCATTTTTTATTAAGAAGAGATCTTGAAAAGCAAGTCTTTGAAGAAAGCTAGAAATATTTTTTATCAATTTTTACCTTTTTATGTTCTTGTTGTCTATTTAGATATTTTTAAATATCCTCCTTCCCTTTTTTTTCAACTCATCCTTTTGTAATTTCCTATATTTCAGCAGCTTGGTTAAACATATAGCAGTGACAACCTGCTAACAATGATCAATGAACTAGGAAGATTTTTACCCAAAGACACTGTGAAGTGAAATATTGTCCTCAAGACCAAACTTAGAGACTTTTATGCTTATAATGGGTTAGTTAGATTAGAATAATAGTTTGGTGGTAGTATAAGTCATGCTGCTCGAATAAAAATGTACTTATGTTTTCAATTGATTAATAAATTGACAATCTAGCCTGGCTACGGGTACTCAAAAAAAAAAAAAATAATAATAATAATAATAATTATACAAAATTGCAAAAAAAATTTTTTTAAAAAAACCCCCAATTAATATGATGTCATTTTTTTTAATAATAAAGATATCACAAAAGTAGTTATATTTTTAAAAAAATTTTTATTAGAATATATGCGCATAATCAATTTATTGCAGGTGTATAAAGATAGATTAGTTTTAATATTTTCGACCGGGTTATAATCGAAATGATTACTCCCGCGTTCACAGTCAGCCAGACCCCAACACTCGTGTCAATATGCATGAGGACACCATACATTAAGGTAATATTAAAGGACAATACGAAATAGAAGGTTTTGAGAGGCAAATTTTGAATTTAGCGACTCAAGAAAAGATATTTCTAATTAATTTAATTATAAAGGCGACAGACGTCGAACTTTATTGTGACGGTCCTGATTTTACCTTCTACGCAAAACCCTATTATTTGCGGTTAGTGAACAATACTTTCCCAATGCAGTTTTACGTGTTACTCTAAAGTTCTTGCATCTAAAAAAAAATAAATAAATAAACCACTTGCGCAAGCCTCCATTTTCCGGGAAACTTGGTAGATGACGAACGCGTTGAAGCTTCATATGACGTGTCAATTGGAAAAACCGTCGTAAAATTACCAAAAGAAACTCCCGGAGAAGAATTTTCAGACTTGGATTTGTTAACCAAGCTTTTAGCACCGAGGAAAAACAGAATTCCTGATAAACCTTTAATAGAGGTCGTGGGAGAAAATGAAAAAGAGGATGATGATCATGACGTTGAAGATGAAAAATTTGCGAAAGAATTGGAAAATATGGTCGTGACTCGGGAAGAAGGCGAAGGACAGGATAAACCAATGGTCCGTAACTTTATCAGTGGTGTAAATGATGAGGATCCTGAGATGGAAAGGATGTTGAAGATTATAGAAGAAGGTGATTAGTATTTGAACAACAATAACATATTGGATAAATAGTTATTTAATTAATTTCTTCTTGGAATGGCAGCCAATGACTTTGATTGGGAGATACCTCAGGAAATTCCCGAGAAAGATGTAAATATCCATTTCATGATTATTATCCCTCATGTTGTTCATAAATTAATTGGCGTTCTAATTCTTTAGGAACTTTTATTATCCACGACTGCCAGTTATGGGTTTAATGGGTGTTACTCTGGATGTTTTGTGCACTTGCAAGAAACTTGCAATGAAATAATAGATGTTTCAGATCCGGAAAGGTCTACGTTCGAATCTCGTCGTCAGGATCGATGTAAGGCTGAGAATGATAAATTTAATCCTGATCACTATATGTAATTAGCGATCTTTATTTGTTTTCACGCGCAAATCTTTCATTTTCATAAAGTATTCTTATTTAATCACGGATTAGTGCCGACTTCATGGGCGCTCAAGACATAAGACACATATTAAAATACAAAACCAAATGGACCAAGGAACTTAGGCGAGTGCAACAGAACGATGCAAGTGATGTAAATATCACAAAAACAATTGGCAATGCGTTTATGGATCTAAGAAATGGTGAAGGGGTATGTTATTTATATATATATATATATATATATTTTTTTTTTGATAATTTCGAGTACGCATTATCATGGCAATTAATTACATATAAGTTCTTACTTACTATAGCAGATCGAACCGACAGAGACTGGTGATGTGAAATCAGATACAAAAGATCACGAAAACGCCAATGATGGCACCTTGAAATTTACTGAAAAGGAAAAGTCGATGATGTTAAATTTACCGAACAAACTTTGTGAGCAATTTTTGAAGTAGGCTTATCATGTGAAATAATAAATGTATTAAGGTTTCACTTTTTGTTTTCAGATATATTGCACGATATAAAATCGATCTATTTTGGACTTGTTGATTTATTGTTCGCATATAGCTATAATAATAGGGTGTACGAAGGTGAAATTAACGTGGAATCGGCTTGGACAATGGGAAAGATTAGCCCCACAATATCTTGCCTCGAGGTTTGTGTGAACAATATTATGTGTTAATATCTTGGTTTATTAGTGTTGATGCGATATAAGCGACTTGGGTTTTTTTTTTTTTTTTTTTTTTTTTAGAAATTCGCCACACTCAAAGAAACAATTATCTCGTTATTTAGACGATCACTGGCGTACCCTTGTTACCGGAATTTCGAATTATCTGAAAGATGCCTCGAAGATGTATACGTTCTCATGAAATTGGGGAGGAGGGCGATACTGAAGGTGTTACTAGAAATGAAGGATGTTTTTGATCATGACGACGTATACTATATCTATTCAAAAATATGGATAGACGACTATTGTATATGGTGTCAAACCAAAGCTAGGTGAGTGAATGCCGTTGATGTTATTGTTTATGATTGTTAAATTTATCCAATTCCTTTGTCCAATGCAGCGATAAGGTGATTAGATCATTGGCACATCAACTTCATCACTATAAGGTTTTTAAATCAGACATCGGGTGGCATTTAGAAGAATACGAGCAAGTGGCGTTAGAAGATCAAGAAATGGGATAATGTTTATTATTGTCTTGATAGCAATGCCGAGATCACAATTTATAAATTATTATTGATGTTTCTTCTTTAGAATGAAAACATCATTCATTGAATGTCTATCAAGTTATTATTTGAGGCTCCGGCGCCATCCGTCTTATATTGTGAAGGAATTTTTTCATTTACAATGCTAGTGCAATACATGCATTTAATAGCATCCTTTGAGATAGAAGAACTACACCATGGGCACACTTGTGTTGTGGATTCTTCAACCTTCTTTTTTGACTCTTTAAATTTATTGTAACCTACGTGATTTGTGAGATTATATTGTTAGAGGCTTGAAAGATGTGTAGCTCACGACACTCGGGTTGAGATTGATTCATTAGTTGTCGACATACCATAAACCACCCAGAACAGAGTAAACACCACCAAAAAGAAATTAATTACACTGTTAAGGAAGAGACCAACGTTCTCGGTTCTAAAACATAGGCAAAGAACTCAATCAATTTCATGTCACATGATAATTTCGCCGGAAATTTGATTTTGATTTTACGTACACTGCTCCGTCGTCTTTAGCCTGCTCTGGGGTAGTGTAAGTTATATTTGGTGTCTTGCCGTGACGAATGACGATAAAATAATTCTGAAGGCTCGTGCCTACATTTATGATCAAATCATAATGTTCAAATTGTTGTTATACCTTGAATTTATAGAATCAAAATACTTTCATAACATGTACCATATGAAATCAAGCCAATCGGTGGTGTTAAAATATCGTTCTATTTTTTTTTTTTTTTAAAAAAAAAATTCGAGTTACTAATGTATTATTCCCCGAGGATCGAGAAATATGGCTTGTCATGTTATACCTACCACAAATGAATTGACCACCATATTGAACGCGGAACCAATGATGATGCCTTTTCATTACGAAATTTGCAAATTTGGAAATGCGATAAAAGTTGGTCATATACAATATTTAATACATTTTTATTTACGTTTGATTTCGATTCCTATTCATAATGAAAGTCACATACCAATACCCAAGTCAACAACATTTCCGCCTCTCGAATTTAGGAAATCTTTGAATTGTTTCCAAACTCCTACACACATTTTTATTATCACAACAAATTGAGAAAGTGGAGATTTGTTTTATGATGACTAGAAGTGGAATTCCAAAATTCGATTTGGGATCGTTTGTTATCCTTACCATGGTTTCACCATGTGGCCCACTTGTGTACATGCGCACGAACTCTTCAAAATTTTAAGCTTATTACGTAATAAAATGGATGATGTTATGATTTGCAACGTGATTTTCCGAAATGAATGATTCTTCCTTAGTTCCATCTTTACCACTGTTACCGCCTTCCGATGGATCCTCTCCTGCTCCAACCTCTACCTCTAAAGAATCAATCAAATCCCCCATTGTTTCATCTCCCGATAAACCTGATCTTCCTGATGATTCTGCAAAATTATCTCAAACTCAAAAAATGCTTCAACAATTATTAAAAGATCCTTTATTGTCGGACCTAGCGAAATTAAATGAGGAAGGCAATATCAGCGTGGAAGAAGTAGATACTTTGATCGCTTTGGAGACTGGTACGGCATTCGAGATTAGGGTTGAGCGAGAAGGACTAGAGCCGATTGGTATGTTCTGGGTCTTGCATTTTCCTATTGGCTCATTCATTGTCTACAGCGAACTTTTTGGATACGTTAACTATGGATATTTTATATAAAGTTTTGGTGGTTCGACAAAATTCTACGATTGCCGATATAAAAAAGTTAATCAGACTAAAGGTTGAACATCGAAATAAAGAACTCGGATTTAACAAAAAAATCAGTTGGTGTGTGACATTGTTAAACGTGTTTATCGTATTTCTTTTCAAACTTGGGAGGCATTTCAAATGGAACACAATTCTTTTGTTATGCTGGCTCATTAATTCCTTTCTATTCCTTTGCACGCAAATAGGAAATACATTTGGAAAACCTATTGCCTAATGTTTGAGAATCAACGATTATTACAGGATAAAATGCCGATCCAAGAATATGGTATCCGTAGCGGTAGTATATTGAGATTTTCGAGGTTCGTGGGAAAACAGGTGCAACAATTGAATAGAAAGTAAAATAATCAATTAAAGCCACAAGTAACAGATAATGAATCATGTCTCTTTATTATTATTATTGCTTGATTCTGATGGAGAAGGGTTAACAGTTCAGCCGACCAAGGTCAGCATACTTGGTTAACTTAGCTGACCCTTGATCACTTGGTCGATTATTTGTCACTAAAGTAATATTCTCCCGCTAAAATCATCTAAAAACAATGCTCCATTCAATTTTTTCACATCCATATTTCCTACGCTGATCAGTCTCACATGTAAATTGTATCAAATTTATCCTCTTTATCCAATTCTTTCTCTTCCAATTCTTGCAGCGGCAACGTCGTGTTTAAGACTTTGTCCATTGAGATTATTGAGTCATCGCGTAATAGTTCTCTTAACCCTTCAACTAGGTGTCTTAGTATTCTAACCTTTGCGTATAAAGTATGTGGGGAATTTGATTTTAAATAGAATTCAGGTGCTATTCTAAAATCCTGGTATGGTTACCTCATAAGAGTTGTCCCCGTCGAATTTACCACTAGTCCGTTTTCCTGGATACAATAAACATCTTGTTCGAATATATTCGACTTTCAACAAGGTGAAGAGTGTATTGAAAAAGTGATCCCGTAATTTCGTAGTAGAAGATAAGATTTTTAATTTTCCTTCAGAAAATCAAGTATCGTTGGATAAACTGTTTAAAAAAAAAAAAAAAAAAAAAGGGTAAATTATAATACCTCTGCCTTCAACCTCGATATCGTCATTCTCTAGTAAACAACCATAATAAACAAAATCTTCTCTTTCCGAAAAATTTATCGATGCCACGACGATTACTTCCAACACTTCGTGTTTACAGAAAAGCGTGACCAATGAATTTATGAAAAGAGCCGTTCTGGAGAGTGGTGGTAATTTACAAATTGCTAAGTAACTAGTCTACTTCAGTTAAAAGGGTGGTTTAGATTAAAAATGTTTTTAATCACAATAAAATGTAATCGTTTCATTTGGAGAAATGTATACTCAACATCCTCAGTATTTGTAAGGCTCAAGGAGATACTATTGTTCGTGTCGTCACAATTATTATCATCGTACTTATATATGTGTGTATTAGACTCGGTGATGCATCCTTCTTTAACTCCTAACACCACACGAACTCCAGAATTATTTATATCAGGATATCCAAGGATAACTCGGTGCTTTAAATTCAAGTTTTCCATTTTTTTTTTTTTTTTGTTTGATTACATGTGCAAATTATTTTTTGTGGATTGATCGACGATTATGTTGCGGCAATCGGTTTAGATCATGTGATCATAAACGTAAATTTTATTAAAAAAAAATAGTCAGAAAACGGATTCATGCTCTACGATTCTGATTCAATGTTTTTAGCTTCTCCTTGGTCTTTCGAATTTCGTTCTTCAACTTTTCGAGTTCATCTGAAATTCAATAGAAATATTCAGTTATCAGGGCAGAACTACCCCGAAATACGATCATGGATAAATCTACTCGACTTTTTTTGTCATTTTTGATTGTTTGTTTGTCACTATTCTCCTCTGCGAAGAATACGTTGTTATTCGTTTTTCGTTGATATACTGTCTATTAAACACAATCGTACATAAACAATGAAAAAAGGTTTTTTGCTTCGTGAATTAACAGATGTGATCAAACGAGAATATTTACCGCATTTGGTTTTAAGCTTGACAATTCGGAAATTAGTATATCTGTTTCTCGAAACTACAGGCGAATGGAGGGATAGAAAAGATCGTATAAAGGATTTTGATTTACGAAGAAACAGAATGAATAGAATTGTGTGAGAGGAAGGTTAGAAAATTTGTCAAAAGGTGAATGAGAATAGCATAGAGGAGTCAGTAACCTTTGCTTCGAGCTGCGCAAGTTTAATTTCCAAGAGCTTGACATCTATCCTGTTTTCGAGAACTTTGGACATTGATTGAGCTTTGGCGATTCGAAATCTGCGGAATTCTTTTATACTGATGTGACATTAGAGCACGTGCAACAATCTTCAAAACATTTCCCTATTACAGAAATAGTTCCAAATTTGAAAAAAATTTTCCGGAAGCTTTAATATACAGTACAAGAATAATAGACTTTTATCATATAATACTATAAAATTTTTACAGACTTGAGAATACTTGAAATGAAGAATCAAACGATTGTTAATTAATAATCGTTTAACTTAGGTTTGGTCTAAAATAAAATTTAAAACTTACAAAGTTAAGAGCAAAAAATAATATCAAGTTTACAATGCAAAATTTTCTAATAAAATAGTGTTGTTCTTTTGGGCAAGGATCTATTATATTTAAATTGCATAATAATAAATTTATTAATGAATAAGCGATTGATGAATTGATTAATTAATTTAAATCAATAATCTATTTTTTAAAAAGAGTTTACGTAAAGTATTAACTTGTTTTATAGTATATATTATATTTTTAAAAAAAAATTCAAATAAAATAAAATGGATTAATTAAATGTATTCATTAATTTCTAAAAAATTTTTTGAAATATAAAAATGAATTCTTAAGATAATATTAATAAGACTAGCTTTGCTAATTTAAAGTAATAAAAAAATTGAAAATTATAAATTATAAATTTTTTTCAAGATGGTGGGGGTTTTTTTTTATAAGTTGGTTTGACCAAGTTTATTAGTAAAGTTTTACTATATAGATATATTTGATTAGAAGAAAACAATAATAAGTTAATAAATTACTAATAGATTAAAAAATCATTTTATAATTGAGCTATCTCCAAATAAAAACCTAATAAGATAAAAATTTTTAAAAGGAATTAATATGTATATCAAATCTAATTTGTTTATTTTAACCCAATAGAAGGGATATACTGTATATTTATATATCAATTTTCTTAAAAAATTGTCTACTGTTAGAAAAAATAATTGAAAACAATAGTTATATAAGAGTTAATAGAAAAGAGAGTTTTGCTTACATCTTAAAAAGATTTGATAAGAGAGAGAAAATAGTAATTCACTATAAAGTTGATATTTGAGACCATACTATTATTAATACTTTTGTATCATTAACTAGATACTCTTTGAAAACTTTATTAGTCAAGAGTATAATATCTATTTTTTAATTACTTTCAATACTTTTATATTATAGTTCTTATATCTTCAAATTTTTAATTATATATCTTGCCTTAATCTACTTATGTTATGTCTTCTTTTTAATATTCTTTCAAGTAACTAGACAAGTCAAAGGGTTTTCAAGAATATCTAGAACTAGATTTAAAGAGAGTTAAGAAGAAAGAAACTATAAAGAAGAGAATATAAGGGATAGAATCTTTGTTGTTCAATGAATCTATTTTTACTTATCTATTGTAATATCTTATCTAGAAAAGAAATCTTGATCTTTTTAATATATACATTTATTGGTCTTAATAAATGTTGCTTTTGGAGTACCACCATTATGAAGAAGTTGATTCACTATGCCAATAGTAATACCTTCTACTGGTAATTGATTTTATTTTCAATTAATATAATTTATTCCAGAAGATTTCCTAGTCTTTCAATATTTCAAACTTATATAAATAGGTAGTGTACTTTCAAGGTTTTGTCTTCATTCTATATCTTTTTGAACATTTTATTTTTCTTGTTTTTCTAAGTAGTAATAGATAGTTTTCTTGAAAATTATTTTTTTTCTTGATATTCAATGATACATTAGAAAAAAGTATTTCATCCAGACATATACAGTATATATAACCAATAGAAGCTTGTTTACATTTTAAAAACCAATGTGTTTCATGTTAATCAATTAGCTTTGATAAGAGTTTATGCTATTTAAAATTCAGGATCAAATGAGATAGGTAAAATTCTTTTGAAAATTGTGAATGTGATAACTCTAAGAGGGAAGCAATAGTAAAGAGAAAAAAAAATAAGTTTCATTTACTATACAGAACCTATTTGGTCTTAACAAAGCTAAAAGAAACCTTCAAGTACTTTACTATTAATTCTTTTTTCTTTAAAAACTTTCTTACCATTAGCAATAAAAGAGTTACTTGGTTTTTTCATCACTAGAAATCAAATTTATAATTAAAAAGAATTGTAAACAAAAAAAGGAGAGATATAAATAACTCTTGAAGAAAAATTTTCAAGTTGTTTTAAAGAAAGTATAAAGATTTTATTGGCATAGAAGTTAAAAACTTCTTGCAAACATCATTTTTGTATATAATTAGAAAATCAATGAAAAGAATTAATGATAAATTAATAAAATTTTTTTTTCAAGATAATAAAAAATTAAATTACTTTAAATATATATAAAATAATTAATGACAAGAAAAATAAATATAATTTATAATCTATAGATCAATAATACAGTAATAATGCTCTTAAGTAGTGATTACAACAAATCAAATTGAATCAGATTTTAACTAAATTTAATTCGAACCAGTTTTTATAAATACAAATCAGATATGAATCTAATTTATTTTAAACTAATCTAATTCTATTTGAAACTAAAATATTTGATCTAAATTTGATTTGATTTAATTCAAATCTGATTCAGTTCAATTTGAATTCAATTTAATTCAATTTAAACCTATTTCAAATCATATTTAACTATAATTATTTTAAATTAACTTTGCTTTATTTTAATAAAAAATTTTTAACTAATATATTTACTTTTAAAAAATTTTTTTAACTTTAAATTCATATATACATTTAAATTTTTTAAAATATTTTTTAACTTCAAATTTGATTTGCAGATCAATAGTATAATGGGTATACTTTCAAATTATTATTCATGAGTTACCAGTTCAATCCCACTTGTAAACAGTTTCTACAATATAAGTTATATTGTACAATATATATGCTCATTACCATATACATCTTTGTACTAAAAAATAACCTATAAATTTTTACCATCTGATCACAGTATAAAAATTAGATTATCCAAGTCTTGGCTGATTTTAGCACTAAAGAAAAACTTCAAAAAAACCTATTGTCTAGGATATGTAAAGATCCAAAAACAAGCCAAGAAAAAATATCAATTGGCTCAAATCTCTTAATGGATATGGAAAGAACATTTACCTCTTGTCAAAAATATATCCTATAAGAGATAAGGAAGACTTCAATCATTTGTACCTATTAAAATATAATAAACCATAATAACAATTAATGAAATATTTTTATAATCATAAAACTAATGGCTATCAAAAAGGACAGCTATTGCAAAGGCTGGTGATTAGCATTAATACCATATTGAAAACCACTGGGATAGACTAGAAATTTGAAAAAATTAATTTAGAAAGTAATAACCAAGAGAAATATCTATAGGCCAACTTGTAAGAGTAATTAAAAATAAGACAATTGAAGGTTATATGCTCGCAATTATGTAACATTATTGAATTGTCTGAATATCAAGAACATGATCAGAGAACTGCACTATTTAAGTTTTAACTAACCTGTAAGAACCTAAATATAGGAAAAATCGTCCATAATATCTATAATTATCAAGTGGTAAACAAGTTCCTATTAAGGAATACACAACACAAGCTCCTTAAAGATTAACAATAAGAAGTCTATAGCAGATCTTCGGAACACTATAGTTTCAAGCAGAGCAGAGCAACTGGTGAAAATAGTGTCATTATATGGTAAAATTGATAGACTTGATTAGAAAAGATAGTTTAAAAAAGGTTATACAAATTGCTTATGTAATCTAAAATATACTACTAATACCTTAATAAAAATTTGTCCTATCAGTTGGACTAGTTAAAAAAAAAAAAAAAAACTTCAAATTTAAAAATTTTTGGTTTTTTTTTTTTTTTTTTTTTTTATTTAAGTCATTACTGACAAGGTTTATTAGAGGTAAGATTGGACAGTACATATGATTACATGAGCAATTTGTGTAACTAATTTTAGTGCTATCTAACCTTCATATTTTATAAACTTTAGTTAATTTTACCTGCAAGGTACCATTATGTCAGTACGCCCTGCTCTGCCCGGGCAGTGATGTTCATAAGGATCCATTACAGACTTGTATTGTTTTAGTTATCAAGGGACTGGAATTGTTACTATTGAGGGGTGTTGAGCTTAGTTCTTATGTTCCTTATGCGAGTATCACACCGTATTTAGACTGTTAGGGTTACTAACTATTATTCAAACCTATGATTTGATGTGAGATTCCAGCGGTTGAATGGTACACCACGTTCGATTTTCATCTTCCATTTAACTACTCTTCAAATATGATTTTTCAGGAGTGTCTCTTGGTTACTTCGTAACGGATTGCTCCTCCCATTGAATTGGTTACCTTGGTGATTGTTTCCGAATTTCTTCTCCCAGGGTCTACCCTACATTTTCCCATCGTGAGTCTTGATTCGACATCACTCGACCTTGGTTGGGTAGGTCGTCCTTTTGTGGTAGCTATTGGTGATCGACAATGCATGTCTCCTAGTATGTGTTCGACCTGTTACGCTTTCGATTGGTGCAAGTGACCGAAGTCTCCCAGATCTTTCACAAATGAGTTTTTTGAGAAGAGGTGAATATCAGCATCTAGATCATCGGAGGGAACCAATCGGTTTTTTTCTTCAATCTTCATATATTCCAATCGGCATGATGTTATTATTGTAGTTAGGCACTAAAACCAGCCGTAACCTGTATGACCTGATTTTTATAACACCATGGTCAAACGGTATGTTTTGATAGGTCATTTGTGTACAAGAGTGCATGTGGCTTTGAGCATGCATCTTGTACAACATGACCTATGTTGTAAGAACCATTCATGGATGGGATTGAACCGGTATCTCATGGATGGTGACCTGGGAGTGCACCCACTGCATTATAGACCCACAGGTCTAAAATTTTTGGTTTATTAAATTTAAATAAATATATTTATTCTATTTATTTGCTTCTATATTAATATACTTATTACTATAACCAGTATCTTCTAAATTAACTTAATTTTCTATATCTTTTTTTTTACTTTTTATAATCGATATTTTAAGTACTTACAAAGCATATTAATTTATCAATAATTGATTATATACAGTAAATAATTTATATAATATTTTTCTTTTTTATCTTCTCTTTATTTTTTTATAATTGATATTATTTTTTTAATTAAGTTTTGAGACAATTCACAAGTTATACTTTTATTGATAATACTATAATACTATACAATTTTTTCTCTAACCAGCAATAAAAAGTATTTTTTAATAAAAAATTATAACAATTTTAATTTATTAATAATTAAATTTTAATAACTTGTAATATTTAAAAAATAAAATTTCTCTTATTGCAGGTAAATTCTTTATTGTTAATAATTCATATTCCTCTTAAGCAAGTAATTGCAATTATATAATTCACAAAATTAAAGTCAGTATAAACAAATTTACTATATCTCCAATTTATATAGGCCTAATATAGACCTAAAGAATGGTTTAAATATATTTTTTTATTATCAAAAGAAACTATAATTCTTTTGTCAATAGTACTATATTTGTTACTATCTAGTTGAAACAGATCATATTCTTCTATTTTTTTTTGTATACTTGAAATTATATTCTTAGAAAATATATATATGATATAGTTGAAAAAAAAACCATTTATTACTATAACTTTTTCATTTTGTAAATATTGCTTTTTAAACCCTCATAATTTGATAGATATATTATACAAATAGATAAAGATTCTATTTTCTCTTATCAAAAGATACTTACAAATATTAACATTAATAAATTTTTAAAAATTAAAAACTTAAGTTTAATTAAATATATAATAGGGGATGTCTAAATTTTTATTATAATCTAAAATTTATTTATTTAAAAAATATAAAAAAATATTAATATAAATATTTTAATTTTATAAATTTTTTTTTTTTTTTTTTTTTTTTTTAAACGGTGACTCAGCCTTGTTTTATTAAAGTTTCAAGTTATGGCAAATGAATGCATATATAAGAAATAATTACTAATAAAATATTTCTAGAATTGTCTGTGAGTAGTTAGAATTTTACGCTACTACTACCACTTTGATTCTGTAAGCTGGTTACTCTTCGAGGGCATACTACCTGTTCCTCAGCTGCTTTCAGTATCTCCATATTGTGAAATTCTAGCTACTCAATCCACGAGATGACTTGTTGTCGAGGAGAATTACTCAGATCCATTTAATTCATGCACCAAGAAAGAAGATTCATTGATCCTCCTAGATTTCCCTTAACTAACGTGTTCAGAAGAGACACGTCATCCTTCCAAAAAAAATTTGACCCCTTATGTCTCGCTTGCCATACAATCAAACTTTGCCACGAGGACTTGTTTTCAAATCTTTACCTATTCAATGAAGCTGAATAAGAAATCTACTTAGTGACCAGGAGTTGGTGACTACAACCATAAAATCCAGTTGTAGTATCTTGTGACCTTTACTATAGTCAGACGGACTCTTTCTTGAAGAAACCAATGATGTAAATGGAGAGGTGTCCTATATCCACCCGCACCAGCACAATGACTTATGGTGGACCCCAGGTTCTTATGGAGCTGAGAAAATGCATTCAGATATATGAGGTGACCAATGGGAGCTTGTTTGCATTCTTTTACTAATGTGAGCGCTATCTGTCCAATCATGGTGTGAGAAACTTTGTGCTACTTAAAATTCAGGATCAAACTGAGGTAGGCAAAATTCTTCAGAAAAAACCAAGAACGAGCACTATGAGAAGCCAAACAAATGACAAGAGAATGGAAAAGTTGTCTCTTATCATTATAGAACTTCTATGATGTTTCTCTAAAATGTGAAATGATGGCTAGTGATCACAACGGATTGAATTGGATCAGATTTTAACTAGATTCGATCCAATCCAGTTTTTATAAATACGAATCAGATATGGATCCGATTCATTTTAAACTGATCTGATCCGATTTGAAACTATAACAGTTTGATCTAATCAGATTCGAATCCAAATTTGATTTGATTTGATTTTATTCGATCTGATCTGAATCTGAATCTGATTTGGATTTGATGCAAAAACAATTTGAAATCAATTTGGTACATTTTAAATCTGTTTTAAAGTATGTCAACTATAACTGCTTTGATTTAACTAATTAAATTAAATATGTTTAAATTAACCTGGCTTTATTTTAATAAAAAAATTTTAACTAGTATATTTTCTTTGGAAATATTTTTTGACTTTAAATTTAAAAATTTTTCTTTTATTAAATTTAAATAAATTTATTTATACAATCCATGGTCGTTCGCTTGCTTCTATATTAATATACTCCCCTCTATAACCAGTACTTTCTAAAATAACTTGATTTTTTGTATCATTTTTTTTTTTTATTTTTTATTATCGATGTTTCAAGTGCTTACAAAGCATGTTGATCAATTGATAATGGATTATGTCAGTAATCCATATAATATGCTTCTTCTTTACCTTCTCTCCATTTTTTTATAGTTGATACTATTTTTTTGACCAAATTTTGAGACAACCCACAAGTTATACCTTCCATCGGTAATACTGTAGTACCATACAATTTATTCTCTGACCAGCAATAAAGAGTATTTCCTAGTAAAAATTGTAACAATTTTAATTTGTTAATAACTTAAATTTTTAAAAATTTGAAATGTTTAAAAAATACCTATCATTTCAACTTTAATTCTTTATTTAACCATGTAAAAGTTGCCTCCATCAAAATCCTCTTCACTACAAGCAAATTCTTTATCCTTAATAGGTCATATTCCTCTCGGGCAAGTAGCTGCAATTGTATGGTCCAAAAAATTAAGGTCAGTGTGGGCAAATTTGCTGTATCTCCAGGCTATATAGGCCTCACATAGACCTAAAGAATAGTTTAAATATATTTTTTTATTATCAAAAGAAACTGTAATTCCTTTGTCAGTAGCACCATATTTGTTGCTATCTAGCCGAGGTAGATCATATTCTTCTATTTTTTTTTGTATACTTGAGGTCACATCTTCAGAAAATATATGCATGGCATAGTTGAA
>CAJVPT010002799.1:0-16688 GCA_910592055.1 Acaulospora colombiana
ATTTCAATAGCTTGATTAGATATATAGCAGTGACAATCTGCTGACAATAATATAGTGAATTAGGATAGTTTTTACTCAAAGATATTGTGAAGTAAAATATTGTTTTCAAGGTTGAACTTAGAGGCTTTTATGCTTATGACAAGTTAAATAGATTAGAATAATAGTTTAGCTATAGTATATATTATGCTGCTTAAATAAAAAAAAAAAAACTCTTTTCCGAAAATCTCAAAATCGAAAAATTTCCTTATTAGATAAAAACACAAAAAGAACTCGCTTCCAGTTACAAAGTAGCAACCCTCCTCAGAATGGCCATTATCAGGAAACTGAGAAGCTCAGAAAGACAAACAACACTAGAGTACAACGTCGATAGGATTAGCAAAAATAATGGAAGAATCCTGAAGGCAAAAGAAACAACATCCATATCACAACTCATACATATATCCCTGGGAATAAGAACAGTACTCTCAAAGCATCCAGTAAACAAAGGGAAGGCAAAAGAAACCGATGACACTTCCAGGTAGCTTAAGGAGATAGAAATAGAAAAGACAAGGCAAACACCGGAATTAGTAGAAGTGTTGACAAGTAGCAGAGCACCATCCCCAGTCACAGTCTGTGAGTCTGAAGATAGAAGCATCCAAGAAGCACAAACTCAGTACAAGCAAGCGGATATTACGGGCCAGATAGGATACAGTTATGATAATCCGGGAGGCACAAATAAAAGATCTGCATCACCACAAAACTGTCAAGAGCAATGAGAAACATCCAAGCCATGAAAAGCCTTTATCGATCCAGAAAAAGTATCAGGACAAACACCCGTAGAGAAATTAGACTTAACCAGACAAAAAATAGAATACCTCAACTACCTGAAATACGTAAGATACGAGTATCCAATAGAAAAGGCCGAAATCATGATCATTTTTTGTAACCAAGAGAATGCACAAAGAGCATGTGAGTTGGAGATCACTGACTATGAAAACACCAAACTCAAAAAGACTACCCCATTGGGATTCCAAGAAAGCAACCCCCACACTATCCAGGTATGGGATGTCCCCAATACTTCACTAAAACAGATCTAACAGAATTTTTCGATGAACAAATCAGCATCGATTACATCACCTTGCAAAGAGCAGGGCTCTTCCAAACAGCAAACATCACCTTTTCCAATACATCAGACTATGTAAAGATTAGTCAGGACTGGGTACTCACAAAAGACCTATACTCATGCAGGATTTTTCCTTATTACAAAACACATGAAATCAAGGAACAAAGGGAATGTTTTAGTGCTACACTCACGTGCCTGCCACCAGATACGATAGCAGCAGATCTAACAGTAACCATTACTAGCACAAAAGCAAAATCAGTTTATATTTCCCACAATAATAACAATCAAGTTAAAAGGTTTACTATCTTTACCTTTCAGAATGGAGAAGAACTTCTAGACATGAAATCGATGGCCCCAGTAATTAAAGCAACCCAAACAATCTGGGTCAGCTGGGAAACAAGATTGTGTCTTATCTGCAGCTCATCAGAACACAACATGCACATATGCCTAGACAAATCTGAATCCCTTCCCCCAAGACAATACACCAATAAATTCAACAATCCAAGAATTCCAACACAACCACGACATAGAACAAACTTCAACCTTGGTACTACCAGAAACTCACAAACAAATGAAGATAATAGGAGCTACGCGAGCATCCTGAAATATAGACAAAGCCCCAACACCAACCAACACGTGGAAGATATTTGGTAGGCCTTATTAGCAATCCAAAGAGAGATCGGGAAAATGAAGAACTCTCTTTAAGATTTGAATGAAAGAGTTTATGCCTTAAAACAGAAGTTTGCCAACTGATACCCAGAGAGTATAGGGGAACTTATAGAAGAGTTAGAAAAATCAGCACCCACCAGCAGTGAGAAGAATAATACTAGAATAAGCATAGGGATCCAGGACATCATGAGAACACAAGAAGTATATCAATAACAACTCAATAAAATGAGCTCAATAATAGAAGAAGCAATTAACCTATTCAGGCTCTCCCAACAAACAGTCCCCTAGGACACAACTATCCTCAATAATATGAGAGACAACACCCAAGAGCATTCCCAGAAAGGAGAAAGCAGTAAAACAAATGACACAGTACCAAGCAATCAACTTCTCTATAGACACATAATACAAAATACAGATACACACACAAACAAGAGCACAATATCACATAATAGCAAAATAGTAAACAATCATTCAATATGGACAATCGCAACACATAATATAAGAGGCATGGTAGAAGAAAACAAACGCAAATTATGGACAGAATTCTGTATAGAGAATGGATGGGAAAACATCATTACTACAAAGACCAATGAAGATATGAACCAAATCAAATATTGAAAGTATCCAGAATATCAACTAGTAACATCAGTGATCCCACAAGAAAGATCAGACATGGGGTATGTATCACTATCCACGAAGATATCACAGGAAGAATTTACAGGAAACAAGAAATAGAGGGCAGAGCGATAGCAATAGATATAACTTTTCCAGGCAAACATAAATTGAGAGTAATAGGGGTATACCTCACACTGAGAAACAAGGACAGAAGAATACAGTCAGCAATAGAAGATACAATCCAAGAGTGGATAGTACGAGCAGAGAAAGAGAAATTACACATAGTAATAGAACGAGACTTCAATACTACACCAAATCCCTCTATCGACAAATGACATAGCACGAAAAGGTCAAACAATCACCGGTCAGAATCAGAGCTATTAGAATGATTAATCACTAGAAACTTCAAGGACAATTTCAGAATACACAACCCATTACAAATGGCATACACATGGAAAAACAGTAGAGGAGCAGCCAGCAGAATTGATCAAATCTGGTACCATTCACAAAGCACCTAGCAATTAAGAGTCTTCCATATAATAGACCATTCAGACTCCTTGCACAAAAGTGACCATGATATTATGACTACAAGAATAGAGATGTGGCAATTTGACAAGCAGAAGAAACAGAAAATTCACAGACATAACCACCAACATAACTGGCACAGAACAGATGCCAAACAATGGGAAACTTCAGGGATGAAGTCGAACTACAGATATAACAAGGAAATATCAAAAATCAAGGAAACATTGACACATTATGGAATAGCTTCAAACAACGCATTCTGGAAGTAACAAACAGACACATACCCAAGATAAAGTCTCAGAAAAGAAGTAGAAAGGCAGGGGAAGACCCAACAATATACAAATGATTGTAAACATTCAGATACTATCAGAGATATTGCAGAGGTGCATTGATATACCCAATCCACAGACCAAACAGCTGATCGAAAAACAGTTAACTAAGATACAGGAATCCTTCCCAGAATTAGTAACAGAGCTCAACGAATCGCAATCAAACTATCCTCAAAACTACCTGACCCAATGGAAAAAAACATGCAGGGAACACATAGTACGATACAAAACAGCAGTGAGAATAATCAGTAGACATCAGAAAAACAAAAAGATACAGCAGCACACAGAAAAAAGGCAACAGTGGCTGCAGGACAACAAGAAACAGATGATCAATAGTATAATGGAAAGACCCCATAGATTTATAGTAACTGACAAACTCATAGTAAAAGCAAACAATTAGATAGAAATCATAACAAAGCCATAAGAGATCAAAAAAAAAGCTTCAAAATACTTTGCAATATGGACCTGCCTCAGGAAAACTCTATCAATAAACACTTCAACCAAATGGTCAAGGCAATACGTATCAAGTATAAGAATCCAAGACAATTGGTATGATGGATTCATAGAATACATAACAATAGAAGAAGTAAGGAAAACAATAAAGGACAGGAGTTCAAAATTAGCACCAGGACCAGACAGCATTCCATACATAGCGTACAAACACTTTGAACCAAAAACATTATCCTGGCTTACAGGCTTCTACAACAAGATTCTTACACAAGGGGAGATGCCAAGAGAATGGAGTAAAGGTCATATATACCCAATATCAAAACCAATAGAATGGCACAACATGATTGGAATAACTAGACCAATTACCTTGCTCACTGCAGTAAGGAAAATATTCACAAAGATTATTAGTGACCACTTATCACATATATGCAAGGAACACAACATCCTCAATAAATCCAACTGGGCAGTCCTGTCAGGAAGCAGTACACAAAAACCGATACACATAGTCAACCTCTGTATAGAACAAGCACACAGAGAAAGAAAAAAACTATGGATTCTGAGTTAAGACATGGTGAAGGCCTACGATTCGGTCAACACAGAAATGCTGGAACATGCAATAAGACATATCAAATTATCACCAAAAATAATCAACATCATACAAGCATTACTCAAAGAGAATGAGAATCAGGTTATAACAACATATAGACTGAGTTCCAGCTACAAAGTACTAGATAACATCAATCAAGGAGACACAATCTCACCCTGCTATGGCACATATTCTATGACCCACTTCTGACAGGGATCAAATCTGTGAGAAGAGACTACAGGTACATAACGAAGCTCAAACGAAATATCAATGAGCCCAATATAGAGAAACACTTAGATATCAAGGTCATTACATACATGGATAATACAACATTGCTGGCAGATAATCTAGAAGAAATACAAAGGATCCTGAACATCACCACAGAATTCTACAATCACAATGATATCACATTAACCCACTCAAATCACAGCTAATAATTATCAATGGACAATCAGAAGATTTCAGAAGAAGTTTCACACTCAAAGGAGGAACAGTCACAGAAGCAAGCTTGACACATCAATGAGACTATTAGGAATATGGCTGGACAGCTCCAGAAGAAAAGGATATCAGAAACAGTTTATAGTAGAGAAAGTAAAGAAAACCAGCAAGCTAATCAGATAGAAAGCAATCACTGACAAGCAAATGAAATACATAATAAACTATATACTCATGCCCAGTATAGAATACCTGCTAAATGACATGGTACTTCCTGAAAGTGACTGCAACTTCCTAATAGGGAAACTTGCAGCAAAGTACAAACACAAGTGTAGTCTTGCCAGCACAATCCCGAATACCCTCCTATACAATTATACTGAACACAACCTGAACCATCTATGGGACAGACAATTATAACTGTATATAAGAACCTGGTTGCAAAGAATGAAAGACAAAGGAACATTAGGACAAATCTCCAGGATGAGACTACAAAACTTACAAAACCTCTTTTGGTCGACAAACTTAGTAACATCATATCTCACACAGCCTTTCCTCAAAGCAGGACAAAACCTGAACCACAATATCCTCTAGGTGCTGAGGAAACACAGCTTCCAATTTCACTTCAATGCAAAGATCACTATTCTCCAGAATATAGACAAGATTGATGACACAATTGAAGAAGCAATACCAAAATCAGTATACTATCAGTATAGACAAATGCTAAGGAGACACAATTTAATGTTCATAGGACTTATCATCAATTCAACAGGAATACGACTACTATACTGAAGAGAACTTGGGGCCATAAATAAAACAAAGAAAAGAAATATACCAAAATGGTACAAAGAGATTGTAGAGAACCGTACAAACTCAGCCAGTACACAAGACAGATTAGAGAATGAGACAAGCACCCACTAAACATACAACCAAAGCAAACCCTTGGTAATGGAAAACTCATATAAATCACATTGAAGAGCAACACTTAAGCAAGACAAAGAAGTAATCAGCAAGAAGAAATGGAATGATAGTTTCAACACAGTAGTCTTCAAATACTACATCAGAATAGGAGAGCAATTACCACTAAAAAGATGTACCAGGTGTTTCCTAAATGAAGGGAAAGATATAGTATTAGGAATCTGCACCTTTGTAGCCAAGAAACAGCACACAATTCAAGTTCCAGTAGAAAGGACAAGTATCTCATCTAAGGGAAACAAAGGCAGCTCAACAAATGCTCTGCGATGCAGGATATCTCCAGATTTTATTAAGAAAGAGCTAAAAAACTTCATCAAAACTCCTCAGACAAATTCAAGCTCCTGGCAAGTTAACATAGGTAGTGCTGAACCAGAGACAACAAACATCAGTGAAATGTTTGAGATAAATAAAAAAGAATTAGATACCCTGACAACAACCCAACAACACATGAAAAACTGTCATCACACTGCAATATATACAGATGGCTCAGTATCAAGCTATGGCAACAGACCACACATAGGCCTGGGCTGGATCATAGAAGACGAGAAAGGAACACAACACACCTTCCAAGGACAGACACAGCTACATGCCTCTTTAACATAAGCAGAACTAATGGTCATAACCACAGCAATAAGCACGCTAAGCAGAAACACCACAGTTGACTTGCATACGAACAGCCAAGCAACTATAACAAACCTAACAGAAGCTATGGATACCACCAGAATTAAAAAGAGAAAAAAATCAAACCAGACAATAGTAGATATCTTCAATCATATCAGGCAACAGATGGACCTAGACATTAGATTACATAAGGTGAAAGCACACACAGGCGTCCTCCTCAATGAGAAAGCAGACAAGCTAGCCTGGATAGATTTCATTTCACCAGACATAAAACCAAACCAGAAAATCATCAACATCAGAAAACAGCACCAAGGACTGACACCAATAAACATAGTGTAGGATACATCACAGATAGATATCCCAGGCAAAGACCTAGTGAAGCAGGTCAACAAGGCCATTAGGTTGACCAAGTGAAAACTATTAAATAGAACACAAAACAGATTTACAAAAGAGGACTTGAGAAACATATACTGGAAATATACATTTAATAGCCTGCATCCATCCAAAATGAATGAAAATACAACATCGAAGGAAGATCACCACAGGAGGAAATTCAACTTTAACCTCTGGTATGAAGAACTGCCAACTAAAATCAAACTATACAACAGATATCCACTAATATACAAGAACGACAAATGCCATAAATGTGGCATAACAGAAGACTTTACACACTCCTTCCTATGCAACAACAATGCAGAAACTTTAAAGGAAAATTTCCACAGAATCCTAATTAAACATGCATCATCCCATATAATCAAGAAATACAGGAAAAGCTTCAAGGAGGTTATATATAGATGGATACAATTGACCAACCCCAGAATCTTCAACTTACTGATTTGTGGTGCAGTACTAAAGGAAATACCTGCAACACTTGACACAATTATATCAGGCAAAAACAAAGTAACAGAAACCATAATGAACACAATGAGGGAATGGAAGGAGCTTTTATACGATATATAAAAATAAAGATGTGAGGAAGCTCATGAACGCGAAGCCCCCAAAGTAGAACCAAACTGAACAAACAAAAAAGAACCAGAACAAAGAAAACCAAGAACTACACAAATTCGATCACAGTACAACAGTCCTTACTAAACTTGACTGGAATAGTAAATTGATACATAAATGAATACATTAAATATCAAACTAACATTTTCTCCATTATATCTTTTTATATGACAACTAGCATGGCCTTGGCATTTTAGTTTCTTCCCTCAAGGAAGGGCAACAGGCCATGAGGTAGCCATGGCTTATTGAGTTTTACTATTACTGAATATACATCCCTATATTATAGTTATAACTATTTAGTATAAATGTAATTTGGAAGAATAATAAAACAAGGCTGCAAATAAAAATGTACTTATGTTTTCAATTGATTAATAAACTGATGATTTAGTCTAGCTACAGGTACTCAAAAAATGATATTGATCTTCTTTTACAGTTTTACAAGATGTTTAATATCTCTTTTTGTTAATTTAGATAACCTATCAGATCTATAAATGACACCAGAAATATCTTCAATATAATTGTTTAATTATTTATTTTTTTTGATAGTACTTTTATATTTTTTAAGAATTTTACTTAAATTAAAGAATCTTAATTTTTGGAATAGTACAAACCTCAATAAAAGTAATTAATTAGTATAAAACACATTGAAAAAAAAAGTAAATAAGTTTCTATTGATTTTTTTATATATTCTAATAATATTATTAAGGATTGAAATAACTAATAGATATTTCAATTTTATTAATTACTTTAATTACATTAATTTACATTCTAGATCCATGAAATCAATAAGAATCAAATAAACTAATTTTCAATTGATTAAAAAGTTGGTGATTATAACATTAGAATAATACTCTTCTATTTTTCTATTCAAATTAAATTTAAGATCAAAATCATTTTTTGTTCTTATTAAATAAGAAAATTTTTGAATTTTAAACCATGGTTATCTTCAATTTTTTAAATATTGTTAAGAATATATTTTCTCAAAGTTGCAGAAGAATATTATAGTTAACAAGAATTTTTACCTTAATATAAATTTAAAATTCTTCGGATTAAAAGATGAAAGTAATATTAGAGAATCTAGTTTTTGAGACAATAGAAGATAAGCATCCTATAACTAGTTATGGCTATTGAAAAATACCTTACAAACACAATATGACTCGGTTTCTACTGGTTTTTTTAGGATTTAAATCCCATGAATAAAAATAAATATCTAAAGAAATTTGGGACAAGGTGTATTCATAGAAATAAAATTTTTATATACAATAGGTTTCTTTAGATAGTGCATTAGGAAAAAATTAAGATTAAATGCATCAGTTCAACTGTATTATGTATCATGCTGCTCGAATGAACATGTACTTATGGCGTATTCAATGGATAAATCAACTTCCAATTTAGCTGACTACTTTTAGATTGTTCGCAAAAAAAATTTTTTTTTTTTCAATTTCCTTTAAGAGCCTGTTTTTTTTTTTACTTATTTTGAGAACTCGAAATTTTATTTTTCCTTTTTCGCGTAACAACAAGATAGGGCTTTAATTTTATTAAAGTTTGCTTATAATTAAAATATTTTTACTCTTTATTTTGTCAATTATCAGAATTATTACAAATCTAAACGTTATACAACATTCCCTCTTTTTGATAAGGGTTATTTATAAAAAAAAAATTAATTTAAGAAGCTTGCAGCCTGTTCCCATAATACACTAATATCCCTAGAATTCTTCTCGTCATAAAATAATCTATGATCCGCAGGCCTGTATTTAAATTCCAGGACATCGGTTAAATTCTTCTGACTATATGCTTCTCGTATAGTGAATGTAAGACGCTTATTGGATTGAAAGTGGTAGGATGAGTTTACTTCCTCGAGTATTCCGTCGTCAAATATTTGACCGCCAGGGAATGAGGAAAACGATAAAGGCTGGTTGAGGAATCCGCCCACGGCGACAGTTTTGTATTGACCGATTTCCACGAGGTATTGTGAAACTAGTGCACAAGCTGATCCGCAATGACCATTTGTTAAAATAATTACGGAGTCTTTATTCCAGGGGAATTCGATTTTTTTCTCTAACTCCTTGGCTGCCCGATCCGATAAGAAATTATTAAACAATGCTGAATATCTATTGGTTGTGCCACCACGTGAGAGAATCCGGTTACCGATGAATTGATCCGCATTTGTAAAGGGTTTTTCGGTTTCAAAGGAATTCCAATTGCTTGCTTGATAAAACCCCCCAACTTTAGATTGACTTTCCTGTTGAATCGCCCGTTGAATTATCGGTGGAACTCTAATGTCGGTTGGGAATGCAATGTGTTTAGAAGGAATCAATAATCCGCTAAGGAAAATGGAATAAACGAGAGCTCCACCAGGATTATTTGAGAAATCTATCACAACCTGTAATTAAAAAAGAATAAGTCATGACGGTGTATGATTATAGAAAACTTTGTGCTGTTAATTATCAATACCTTTTTAACTTTTCTTTTTGCTAACTCCTGGAACGCCTCTTTATATTGGATTTCTAGAAAGGAATGAACACTTTTGAAGGAAAATGTTCCAACCTCGATTATTCCGAGATCCTTTCCTATAGTATAGGCACTCGCTGCTCCCGAATATACCGATTTGGCCTTTCCATAAGTGGAATTCAAGGCACTCTTCGGCTCTACAGGACTTGTGAGAAATAACGTTGAAGAACAGAATTGTTGAAAAGTTTTTGTGTCATTCCAATTTAAAAAGTTGCTTGTGGTAATATCCCATTTTCGCACTAGCTGAAATGGCTTTCGATTAGGGCACGTCAGGGAATAAGTGATCGACTCAGATTCGGGTAGATCGTTTCTCACAGAAAATAAGTTTGAAGTAGGAGCAATTTCTGTCCACCTTACGGAGACGAGTGCATCATTAAATCGAACTCCTAGATCTCTTGACGTGGACAACTGTGTTCGAGCGAACTCCGTTATAACTTGAAGAGCGGGTTTCGAATTTATCTGTGTCACCTCACAATTTACATTACTCCGATCAATCGTATCATCGAAAACTTTTATTAACTAAATTAATTAATTGCATTCATGTTAAAGATCTACAGTATAAAGGCCAAAATACGTATAGCATTTTAGTGTCCGTCACCTGTTTTCCGTTTTCAACAACGGAGTATAAATATATTTGTTGGTCAAAAATCACGTCATTTAAATAGCAACCAGCTAGAAAGTCCGTGTGACCGTCGCGTAGCTTCTTAATGGTAAGGCGCAAGTCTTTCTATTGTTTGAGAAAGATAAATAACCATAAGTAGAGAAAATAATAATAAAAGAATATGGTTTATTGATAAAGTCGAAGGCATACATTAAATTCAAAATCAGTGGTGTAATTTTTGTTATCGAGGAATGTGTCAAGAGTTTTTAGAATATCCATCGGCGTAAAGTCGAATCCGTTTTCCGGAGGTTCTTTAGACTGATCTGTGAAAATGTAGAAATCCTCGAACAATTCGTGTAACGTCATAAGTGCCTGTCAAAGGTAAAAGAAGTATGTAGTGTTTGATAAAGAAATACTAAATTTTAAAGAAAGTCAACTTGAAAATATACGTTATTCGCTATGCTGATATTAAACGGATTGCTCAGAAAACACGCTTTAACATCATCATATGATTTATTTTCTGTCTGCTTCTTGACGATGTTGACGCATGGGTCTGATACTGTTGGTGTAATGAAAAATGCCAGAGCAGCAAATGATAATGCATACTTCATCAAATTGATCATCGTGCAAATTTTTTTTTCCGATTCAAGATTTTAAAAAAAACGACGACGAGAAAACCTCGAGAAGCTCATTTTAACCCATACAGAAAAATGGTGCTTTCTCAAATAGTCACTATTCTTAATTAATCATCATGCACATTAATATTTTACAGCATTTTAGCTATTGCTAGTAAGGTTAATATGATTTTAAAAATGGAAGATATCCATTATACAAAATTTTGTTAAGAACGTGAACAGGAATTCTCATTATTATTAACTCATACCGAATGAAATTTATGCGTATTCTAAACGTAACAATTTTGCCATTAAGGTGAAGCGATTCAGTGAGTATATTAAACTTGCCTTTTTTATCTGAATCCCTCGCCAATCACTCTATTATTTCTTCATTTTGGACTGGTCTGTATATTTTTAACCCCCTACCGCGATTAGTCAATAAACTGTCGAATGATCCTACTAGTGAGTGGATCATTGAAATTCCGAGGATACGATTTTCTAGATTCGGACAGACACTACGTATCATATTATTTATAGTGCTACAGAGTAGTGTGGATGCGCGAATAAGGTTTATTTGCCGTTTGGGGGAATATGACCTGCTTGCATAAAATAATTCGCGTAAATCAAATATTTTGGAACATCAGATTGATTTGTATATCAGAAATATCAGAATAACAGGCTATAACTGACTTATATACAGTAAATGACTAGTCTTTTGTACAATTACTTCTGTGGAATAACTTAAATTCTTAAGTTGTCGTTTTTTGTCTAATCAAATTTTTATTCACCTCTTTTGATTTGCTTATTTCTCGTGTTGTCGTTGGTGCAATAGTAGTGAAAAATTTTTAATTATTTAGTTATATTATAACTGTGTATATTATTAGAAACCATAAATATAGCTTCAATTAACTAACCAAAAAATAAATATTAAATTAAAAACTCGCTAAAGGCTATAACCGAGTGAATTTTTTTTTATATTTTTTTTAACTCGAGGTATAAAAAATTGGTTCAAGGAATATGATGAATAGTTGATAATAAAATATTAATAATTTTTTTTTTTTTTTTTTTTTTTTTTTGTAGATATTTTTGAACTTCAATAGCTAATTACATCTATGCGACCTTTGTAAAATAATAGTATTTTTAAAAAAATAGCATAATATTTATCAAGTTCAATAAAATGCATACAAGATATATAAAGACTTTTTTTTCTAGAATAAAATTGCCACATTGATAAAAAAGACAATTCATTAGACAATAAATTCCTCTTTCCTTTGCGCTTTATGTAATCCATGGTACCAATCAAGTTACTTTCTACTATTTTCTAGAACCCTCTCACCTGAAAAAACATTAATAAAATCCTATACTAAATAAACTAAAGAGGAAAAAAATCAGAGCTAGGAGACAAGATATCCCAACATGACAATATTTAAAGCGCTGAGAAAAAAGCCTTACAACTTTGACTAAAGAAATCCTTATCAAGATCAATATTCTTTTTTTATTAATACACCTTTTATCATATACAAAATTTTCTTTATTATTTAATTTTATATAGTTTTTGTTTTTTTATAGTCTTACTGGATGGATAAACTTGCTATAATATAGATAAATATCCATAAATAAACAGATAAAAGATCTGAAGTACACATGTATTCAACATATTTCTTTATTCTTTGAAATTTATTTTAATATTCTTGGTTTTTGATAAAATGGCATTAATTACAAGATGAATATTTTTTTCAAAAATTATTTTAGTTTACTTTATTTAATAAACAATAAAGTATAGTTTTTTATAGTAAAAAAAAAAAGAAAGAAAAGAAAATTTAATCTTTTTTAATTTTTCCAAGTTTGAGTTTTAAATAAACTTTTGATATTAATATACAATTTAAAATATCAATATTTTAGACAATAAAAAAGATAAATATTTTCTAAAAATTAATTATCATAGTTAAAATTAAAAATTGGTATTAGATATTATTAAATAAACTATGTTACTTCTAATATAATTAAGCTGAATAAATTTTGCAATAATAAAAAGGTTATGAATATTATAAAAATAAATTAATAAAATTATTTTTATTAAAAATATAGCAGTTTTTTTTTTTTAATTGTTCAAATATTTTAAAATAAAGATAAAGAATGGTATATTAATAAAGAGTTATTTAAATAAAATTATGAGTAATACATACTGTATATATTAGTGAGGCTTTTCTATTGAGTTTTTATTTATTCATTAATACAGGCTTATGTATTTAAATTCAATTGCAAGTTCATATATTTATAAAAAAAAAAAACATTATAACTCAATATTCTACTACCAGAAACTCTGTAACTTGCTGTAGTTTATTTATATAGATGTTGGTGTATCAAAACTTTGCTAGCAATAATATTTATAGAAAAGAAAAAAAATAAAAAATAATTGTTACTTAGTGTATTTTCTGTAATGATGTTGGTTAACTCTATATATAATTTAGTAAATCAGTTTTTTAGTATTTTTTTTTAAATTTACTTGTGACTATATAAGGTCTAAATTTATTTCAAAGATCTTAATTACTTATATAGTTGATAAATTTAAAACTTGTATTATTAACTGCTAATTGTGGATATTGAACTTTTTATGTTTTCTTTATTGTTAAAGTCTATTAATTATGTTATTACCCATGGCCTTAATTTATAATTTTATTTAATCAAAACTATTTTTTTTTAATCCACCATCAGGTTGACACTGCTTTTCTTTATTGTGTATTTTAAAAATATTATATAATTTAAAAGATTTTTACATGACACCTCACCCATTTTAGAAGTTTAACTTATCTAGATGCAACTTAGGAAATGATATTTTATTCTCTTAATAACTTGGATTATCCTTTAGCTATCAAGTTCATTGCTTACAGGTAATCATTGTAAATCACTCAAAATTTTAAACAGCAGATTAAATACCTAATCACTTTCCCTCTTTCACTATTCATCTTTCAATAATCTTTTTGAGGTTTATACCTTTGAATTGTTCTTTATATAATATTTTGTTTAATGAAAAACTATTTTCTTCTACTAGATTTTTTGTATTTTCAAACTTTCACATTCATTGACATAGTCTTCCTATAGCTTTTTTTATAATAAATAGCTTTATCATGTAATATAGTTGGAAGAAGTCTTCAATATCTTTTATTTTGTCTTTATGCATACTATATATCTACATATTATTTCAAAAAGATTTTGTTCCTGTTGCTATATATCATTGAGCCATGTATCAACTACTTGATATATATCTTCTTGATCTTCATACTTAACCTCCACTTAATCAATAATATATTGAATCAACTTTCTACTTGCTTTTTTCCTGATATCTAGTCTTTTGAAGCTTGTTGCTAAATACAAGAACAGATTATTAGTTGTTTCTTCATAGGTTCCACATCTAATATAAATGGTTAATTTATAAACTTCTAGTTTTTGCTTCTTGAATATCTGTAATGTCAGAAGTTCGTTATGAGTAAGATTTGCCAAAAAGCTTTTGTTCTTGTTATTCTTGAAGAATGTATATAATATATAATGTATATTAAACTGATTTCAAAAAACTGTCCAGTTTATCTTGGTTTTCTCTTTACTTTATCTATTTTGAATCTGTCTTTAATTACTCCAATCAAAATTGATCTTTCTATGATTCCATTCTTTAATGAACTCCTGAATATCAATGTCAATAGTCAGACCTTTCTATATAGCTATAAAGAAGACTGTATCTATTTCTGGTGTGTATTGCCATTCTATTGTATTTTCTTTTCTGACTAATTTTACTAGTATATCTGCTATATTGTTGAAATAATATTCTTTATATGCATGGACCTTTTCTAGTGTTAAAGTAAGGCTTTTTTTCCTTAAATAGATTTCTTATCCTTGTTCAAAATGACCAGTTAGCAATTTTGATCCATTTTCTAAATGACATCAGTGATTGTAATTGTATGATATTCCATACTCTAATAGTTACTTTGCAATCTGTAGAGATAATAACATTAGCACCTTGAGATAGAGTATAAAGTATTGTCAATATTGCTAGTATTTCTATTCTTGCTGCTGAAGGCTATAATAGTCCTCCTACTTAGAATTGGTGAATGATAGTATTGTCTTGAGTCTGAATCCATCTTTTGTTTCTTTCTTAAAGGACCCATCAATGTAGAAAGTAAAGTTTTTATATCCATTGTTTTGATTAAATCTAAAAGCATCAATAGTTTCTCTAATATGTTTTTTTAAGCAAATGACCTGTTCTATTAATGAAATATACCAGTTTTCTATTATTATTTCTTTATATATTGTTGCTATATTCCAAGTGTCAAATCTATATTGTTTTGAGTTGTCAGGTATTCAATCTGTTAAATTGTCAGGAAGCAGTAGTGATTTTCTTATTAGTGTACTTTTAGACTTGTTGAGTTGAGACAGGAGATATGTTTTTGAAGGTGAAACTATTGTTATCAGCTTGAATAGATCTGGATGAAATAGGGTCGAATTATCAGTATAATTATAATTGAGCTGATATAGAATAAAAATTGTATTTCCTTGAGTTTTCTTGACTTTTCATATTATATTCTTGAATAGATTGATAGTGATTTTCCAGTAAATCTTTCTTTTATCCAATATATTCAATAATTGTTTTGTTCAAATTTCATAATTGTAACATTCTAAATTTCTGAGTGAGCTTCTGAGCAAATCCTGTTTTTCTGTGACCTGAGAAACAACTTACCTATACCATCTAGGAATATGACTTTTTCTATTTCCAAAAAATATTTGAACTGCTCCCTATTCTCTAATTGTTTCTGTAGTTGAGTTAATTAATTAATCCAAGAACATTATATTATATTTCTTAAGAAATACTATAGCTTTTTTATAATCATACTTCTTAAGAATTGCTTTAATAGAAAGTAAACCACCCTTGACTTGAAAAAGGTCTTTCTATCTCCAACTTTGATATGTAATTTAAAGTTTATTGGCAAGGGCCAAAATAATAGTAGTGAAGTTACCTTTTTCAAAAAAAGTAGCTTTTGTTAAATATTTCAAGATATTTTTAGGCTCCCAATGTTTCAACTGATTCTGTTTAAGACAGATAATCATTGCTATTTCTAGATTTTTACGATTATTCAACTGACAGAAAAGAGAGGTTATATGAAATTCAAGCTAGATTTCCCATATATACTTGAGGCCTAATATCTTCTTATTATGAATACAACTATTTGGAATTATACTACAAATAAGGGCTTTGTCTTAAAAGTTTTCCTATATATTGCTATAAGCTCATTACATATCTTTTTTTCAATATGTGTATGCTATATACAATATTCTATTTAAGGAATCAAAACTCTATTAATAATATATCTAGCATATTTTTCAGTCATAGTTTTTTTACTGATTGCTATCTAATCTCAGCTTCAGCAAATTAATTATATTCTTGCTGTTGTGTCTTTTTCCAAACCAAACTCCTAGAAATTGTGTCTAATTATCTTTGCTCATTTCCTTAACTTCTGTTTTGTGAGTATCAGCATGAACTATCTCAATTTTCAGCTTATTTTGATTCATTGTAAGCAAAATTGACTTCTCACTATTAATTTGTGAATTATTTGCTATATAGAATTTTTTGATCTCTTTCAAAATGTTCTCCATGTTTTGCTTG
>CAJVPT010002800.1:0-16687 GCA_910592055.1 Acaulospora colombiana
TACATTTATGAAAGGAAAAAAACACTATGACTCAGTATTCTATTACTAGAAACCCTGTGACTTGCTGCAGTCCACTGTGGTGGATGCTAGCATGTCAAAACTCCACTAGCACTAATATTGATTGAAAAGAAAAAGAAGGGAAAGTAACTATTGTTGAGGGTGTTCTCTATTATGATGTTTGTGAGCCACAGGCTTAATTTGTAATTTTTATTAATCGAAACTGTTATGTTATTACAAATGAGTAGTTTTACCTATATGTTATAGTAAATCATATCTATATGGATAGCTATATATATATTTGACTAATGCTATATATCACTATTACCAGCCCATACTAAAGCTGGAAGCCTGCGTGATTCCGTCTTAATTATTCCTAGAACAATTTTTTATTAAGAGTATTCTAGTTATCGGGCCATCGAATTCAGTATCCTAGATCCCAGTTTTTGATCCTTTGGAGTGGTCCACAGATTTTTCCTCCCACCAAGGCCTTCCGATAGTCAAGTCTGTGAAACTCGGCACAGTCACATGCATGAGAACCAGGACTGGCTTAGATTAGAAGGGTCCTTTTTCTTGCATACGAGTTTTTCTATAAAGCCATTTGTGTCCCCAAATGAGTTGTTTTTCTTGTTTTTTGGTCCTGAGAGGCATGCTACTGGTTTGGAGATCTACTCTTCTTGCTACCATTTTCTGGTAACGCAGTTGTGTCAATGATGATTCTATCTGATTCAGATTATAACCTGATCACAATCTAGATATAGACTGGATGCTATATTTAGAAACATCGGTTAGTTTACGGTTACGCCAATGGATGGATTCAGTTCCTCAATCTGTTGTGTTTTTGGGTGGAATTGAAACTGGATCTTGTGATCTGACCTACGGAGTGCTAACCACTGCACTATGGACCCGTAGGTCAATAATTATCGAAGATATATATATTGAATTTAATAAAATAAATGAAATTAAAAATATATAAATAAAATATTTTGAATTATCTTCAACATCTTCATTCTCTTCAATGATTTCTTCTTCAGAATCATTAATCAATGTAACTTCATTATCTCCCCATTCATTATCATCAACTCGTTCTTCATCTTCTCTCATAAAGAACCACTATCTACATAGTTGATCTATGGATCTTCTTTAGTTGTTTCATAATCTTTTGTTTTTTTGTTATTTTTAATGAAAGGAATTCTTCATGAAATTTTTGATAATTTTTTAAGTGTGATTTTGTAAATAGAAGACATTTTCAATTATTTGATTTTTACTTGTAAAAATTATCTCATCAATAAATAATCGAATCGTATTTATATCATATCTTCATAAAATAATTTACAATCTTAATTAAAATTAATAATTTTATTGATTCATCATATGGGAAATTTATAAATGTACAATGATGAATATCAGGATTTTTAAAAGCTTCCTATTTATAAAAAATTCGAAATTCTAATTTTCGAATGTTTTAAATATGTCACCGTTATCTTATTATCAGGTCTTAAGACCATTTGTCTTATCTTCAGGTCTCATGATCATTTGTCTCACCTTTAGGTCTCACAACTATTTGTCTCATCATAAGGTTAGATAAAAAATAAAATTGATATTTATTTATACAAAATTTATATACATTCAAACTTTTAGTATAAATTCAAATATATGTTAATAACTTTATTATATAATAAACTAATGCATATATTATTTAAAATTAATTATATATTTGCCAATAACTTTAATATGAAAATTATCAATATCAATAATACTATCCGATATTTCAATATTTTTAATCACAGTCTTAATTTGTTTTTTATCAGATTTCACCATTGCATTAACAGATTTTGCTATTATCGTATCCTCAGGTCTTACGACCATCATCATATCACCAAGTCTCATGACAGTTGTTTCATCTTCAAGTCTTGCAACCATTATCTCATTATCAGGTCTCACAACCACTGTCTCATCTTCAGATCTTGCACCACTGTCTCATCTTCAGGTCATACAACCACCATCTCATCTTCAGGTCTCACGACTACTGTCTCATCTTCAGGTCTCGCAACTACTGTCTCATCTTCAGGTCTCATGACCACTGTCTCAACTTCAGGTCTTGTGACCATCATCTCATAATCAAGTCTTATAACTATCATATCAAGTTTCATATCTTTACTTTTTTTCTTTTTCTGATATTTAATTTGATTCCAAATTTTTTGATAATATCATGCAAAATGTTTTTTCAAAGTATCAAGAAGTGAACTCCTATATTGAACAGAATATTCTTTACAACTAAAATATCTACATGAATCAATTTCAAAATAATTTAAAATTTGATATCTTCTTTTCATCTTTAAAAGTTTGTTATTAAATTCAAGAAATAAAATGACAAATATTTATATATTTATTATTCATAAAAATAAACCAATAATAACAAAGTCATGATTTTCAAAATCTCATCTCAACATTTCAAAATCTAATCTTCTACGAATACATCTGATAAATTTTATTATCTTCAATCTCATCTAATTAACGTAAAAAATCTTTTTGCAATTTATTCAAAAAATCTTCCCTAGGGACATCCGGAGTTTCTTTCAATCGACCATACACATAATCTTCTTCTTCTAAAGATAAATATCTTTTAATTTTTTTACACAAATCACCAATCACCCTATCTTTTTCAAATTGTAAAATTCCTTTTATCAATTCATTCACAATACTTTCATTTTTCTCTACAACTAATACAAACTCATATTCAAGATCTTGCATAATAAACTCAAATTCATTTTCAGTCAGACATTATCCAAGTTTTTCTTATAAATTTTTGAAAAATTCATCTCTAATCACACAATGCTCTTTATTTTCAGAATCAAACATTTTTATTTAATTCAAATCCATTGCACCTATATTTATACTTTTCCTATATTTATATATTTATTAATTATAATTTTAACCAACAATAACAAAGTCATGCAATAACAAAGTCACATTTTTCAAAATATTATTTAAACTATTCAGAATCTGATCTTTAATTTAAATATAATCTACTATCAATTTTTAAATCTCCAATAAAATGAGTTAATCTAGATCTTACTCTCTTGTTTTCATCTGACTAATGATAAAAATCATCTTTCAATTTCTTCAAAAAATCTTCCCTAGGGACATCTGAAGTTTCTTTCAACTGACCATACACATATTCATATTCTTTAAAAGATAAGCTTCTTTTAATTTCTCTACTCAAATCTCTAGTTACCCTATTTTTTTCGAATTATAAAATTCCTTCACTTAATTCATTTGTAATATATTCATTTTTATTTTCAACCGGTACGAACATTTTATATACATCTTCAAGATGAGATATAATAGCTTTAGATTAATCTGTATTCAAACTTCGTTCAATATTTTTCTATATTTTTTGAAAAAAATCATCTCTAATCACACAATGCTCTTTATTTTTGGAATCAAACATTTTTATTTAATTCAAACCCATCGCACCCATATTCCATATTTATACTTTTTATACTTAATTTTAATCAATTCTAAAAATATTATCTCTACAATTCATCTTTGAATATAAAATACATAACTTTATAAATTTAGATTCTGTTATTAGATTCTCATCCAACCAACGTAAAAAATCTTTTTATAGTTTCTTCAAAAATTCTTCCCTAGGCTTATCTGAAGTTTCTTTCAACTGACCATATACATAATCGCCTTCTTCTGAAAATAAATATCTTTTGATTTATTTATACAAACTATCAATCACCTATCTTTTTCCCGTCATAAAATTCCTTCAATCATTTCATTCGCATAATATTTATTTCTTTTTTCAACTGACACAAACATCTTATATTCATCTTTAAGATAATACTTAACAGATTCAGATTCACACGCAGTCAAACGTCATCCAAGTTTTTCTTGTAAATTTTTTAAAAATTCATCTCTAATCACACAATGCTCTTTATTTTTGGAATCAAACATTTTTATTTTATCTACATTTATTATACCTATATTTATATTTTTCATATAAATATTTATTAAAAACTATAAAACCAGCTTAAATTCAAGTAATTATTTTAAATTATTATAGGATGCCAAAATCAACATTCAAAAACTATAAACAAAAAAGAAGATATATACTGTATATATCTCATAAATAATATTAAAGTTATTATTAATCTTTTTTTATTTCAGAAATATAATCAAATACAAAAAGAAAACACCTTTAGAAAAATATCTTCACAAGTTTCGTGATTATTCATTTAAACTTTGTGTAGAATGAATAAATATAAATAATGCAAGGGTTTATTTTATAAATAAAGATAATAAGATTACTTCCATTCCAAAAAATGTTACATGTACCAATATCACAAGTCATCTAAAAGAAGTTCTCTACACAATTAATAATATTGAATGTTTTTTTTCATTATATAATCAAAAACAACAACAAGAGAAGAATCAAAATAAAAATTAAAAATAAAAATTTCAAAATATAATAAATTAAAATTAATCATCATCAATAATCAACCTCTCAGGTCTTGACTCATCAATCCTTAATTTCTTTGATTCATGCTCATCCAGATCTTCTATCTCTCGATCACATTTTTTTGTATGCTGTTCTTTCAACCTCTCATATTTGTTACTCTTCCAATACTTATTATATACCAACAATGAATTATCAATAATCTCGTAATACTCACCAATAATATCCAATACATTAATCTTTACCTTCAAATATATATTACCTTCCTTCTCATATAAATCAGATATCTGATTATCATATACATATTACTCTGCATCTTCCAATGAAATACCTTCAAAAAACTTGATATCAAACCTCCCATCAACAAATTCATTCACATCTCCATTTTCAAATATCCATTCGATACGTCCCTCAAAATAATCTCCTTTCAAATTAATCACATAACTATATGAATAATCAGCTGATCTATCCAATCTTTGATATAACACCTTTTGATGTTTCAGATTCTTCTTCTCCTTTCCATTGAACTCATACGTTTCTCCAAACTTATAGATGTTATCAAATGAAAGATTGGATGTTAATATGTTAAACTTGGATATCACATTCACCAGCGATTTAAATTTCCTGGGAATCACTGCTGTATCCCCTTCACAAATATTCAAGAGATCCTTATATCTGATCAAATTGTAACTAAACTCCTCCATGACAATATACAATTAATTCTTATATTCATTAAAATATTTAATATCCTTCGATTTGAAACATGTTTCTCTTTCACTAGATAATATCTAACAAATTTGCATAAGATTGTTGTCTTCCCAGTGTTCAAATCTACATAAAAGAAAAAATTGTGAGAAAAAAATTTTTTTTCCAAAATTTGTTTTGTCAACTCCTTCTCACTCATCTTTTCTGTTATCTTTAATGTCACATACATCAATTGAGTCACTGGTTCCTTGTTATCAATAATATTAAGAATCTCTTTTCTCATGGTCGATTGACCAGCCCTAATTTGATCCTGAAATTCAGCAATTATCTCTCGATCTCTCAATAAAGCATCCTGAAGATCTCTTTTGACCCCTTTTCCATGTTCAACGGAAGTACCCATCTCAATCCACCAAGTCTCGGGATCTGTGCTCCTATTATATCGAACCAATATATGATATTGTATACAACTCTCATCACACCTTGAACAAAACTTGAACAAATCAAAATAATCACATTTGCACTCGTAACAATTGTATCTTGATATTACATCCCTGTTTGAACAATCTAACTTGTGCTTATGATACTTGCACTTGTTATAAATCTTTTTGCAATATAGGATACAATCCATCTTATCATTGACATTCGCAAATCCCACATGCATCAAATGAAACTCAAAGATTCCCTTTATTCTCTTTGAAATTGTTTTATCACAAGTCTCCTTTAATGGAATTCCATCCTCATTCATGATGACTTCACCCTTTTTATATTTTTTGGAATCTCTCAATGCTTGCTTCACATACTCCTTACCTTGCTCCTTATAATATCCAATAACATACTGCTCAAAAAATTGAATATATCCTTATATATAAAGACTCTCAAGCTCAGTATTTTCAAATTGAAATACTACATATCAAATTTTATCTCGATTACTTCAATATATATTCTTAATCTTTTGATCATACGTTTCAATAAACTCTTGTTTAGTTAAAGATGAGGCCTCCCTAGACATGAACAATATAAAATTGCAATAAATAAATCAATCATATTTTTTATCTTTCAATAACATTTTATTTTAATCTTATCAAATTAATAATCATTCATTTTTATACTTTACTTCCATATGCTTATTAAAATTTTATTTGCAAATCTACATCTAATCAGATTTCATTTGCAAAATCAAAAATTTAAAATTATCAAGATAAAAATCTAATCAACTTTATAATCTTTAATAAATGCACATCTAAAATCTAATATTCATAAAATCTAATTAGCAACATCTTAAAATCTTATCACAATTTCATTTAACATATCACAAATCAAACCAAACATTACATCATCTATAATCCATATATTATATTGAAAAAATACACTTGCAAAACTGTTTATGCTATAAATAAAAAAAATAATACCTGCGAAACTGTCTACATGCTATAGATAAAAAAATAATACCCGCGAAACTGTCTATATGCTATAGATAAAAAAATAATACCTGCGAAACTGTCTATATGCTATAGATAAAAAAATAATACTCGCAAAACTGTCTATATGCTATAAATAAAAAAATAATATCCACGAAATTGTCTACATACAATAGATAAAAAAATAATACTCGTAAAACTGTCTAATAAATAAAAATACTTACTCCATCTCGAAATAAAAATTTATCTAAAACAACGTGATTGATTAGATTTATCTTGCTAAGATAAGAATTATTATACTGATGTAATACAGTAAAATAAATTTGCGGATTCTTCTGTCCAAAAATTCACCCCTCCCATACTATCAAATGTCACAAAGTCCTACTTGCAACCAGCCCATCACATTGACTGATTATTGATCACATTTATTTGTGATCCAAAATGAACACCTGATTTTTGGCCAAATTTAATTTACTAAGAATAGTTAATTTATTAAGAAAGAGGTTAAAAAAAGAGTTTACAACTGATCGACAAAATTAATTGGCTTTTTTTCTTTATCACAGGATAACACTTTTTTAAGTGTACCCTTGAAAATTAAACTCTGCGATTCTAAAAATAACTCTATAGTTCTTTGTAAAATATTATACTATCCGAAAATAGAACCTTTGCTAATGTGCTGGATAAGTTGAATCATTCTCTATTTTCTGAACTTTGTAGAGTTTTGGTTTAGCAGCTGGTCTATGTACATTAATCTATTATTTCATAAAGATGGTATTGCCTTTCTATATTCTTCTAGTGTTAGGTATTCTTGAATTGGACTATTGCCTTTAGTCCATTTGAAAATATCATTTCACTTCCAACTTTGGAAAGTTAGTCCCAAGTCTTTAGTTAACTTTAGAACTTGCAATGTGAAATTTCTTTTATAATCGAGATAACTTAGTGATTCATATGAAAGAAGATTATGGAGCTCCTAGTGCTTAATCTGTGCTTGTTTCAACCTGATGATTGTAGTAAGTCTTGCTGGACCCTGATTATTTATTTTATTACAGAATCCAGTTATTTGGCTTTCTTTTTGGAACATCTATATATTTTTAAGATTTTATATCTTCAAATTGTGAATCACACTGTTGGGGATAGATCTATATAAGGCTGATTTGTTCTTGAAGAGCTTATGATATGCTACTGTCAAGTTATTGCATATTTTCCAGGACAATATACTATGCTGTATTCTAAACTCTATTCTTAGAATCAATACTCTATTTAGTATATAAAGAGCTTGTTTATTAGTTAATTTCTTGTTTTTGAGAACTTTTATAACAATATTGATTTCTTTTAAGACCCTTTCTTTGAGTTTATTATGGTTTTTTGGTTGCCTATCCATATTCCCAGGAATTTTGCTTGCTTGCTTCTATCTAGCTCTCTAACCACTTCTTTATTGATTCTGGCATGAACTTCTTCTAGATAGTGATTAGGATTATTGATAGTAACTAAAACTAACTTGTTGCTATTGATTTGAAAGTCATTTGCTTTGTAAAAGGTCTTTGCTGTTTATAGGATCTTTTTCATATCTTCTTTGAACCTTGCTATCCATGTGATATTATTCATGAAATCTATAGCTGCATATCTTAATTCTAACTTTTTAGTGATGGTATTATTTAGATCAGGGTTCCATAAGACTTTCATCTTGTATCCCTGTTCTATGTCTTTTTGGATTTTGTATAGCAAAGGGTCATAGAAAATTCTTCACATTAGTGATAAGATGGTTTCTCCTTAATCTATTCCATCTCCTGCCTTTATTGATTCTATGAGGTCATTTTCAAATATTACTTTGAACTCCCTATTTTGGAACAGGCTTATCATGATTTTGATAAAACCTTTGGATGTCTTGATCCTTTTTATTGCTTTGATTAGTATTTCCAGGCTAATGGTATCATATGCCTTAACTGTATCTCAAAAGAATATCCACAGCTCTTTTTTATTTGCTCTTGTATCTTTGCAGATATTATTGAGAATTTGAATGGATTCTGTTATACTCTCTCTTAGAAATTCTGCATAGTTAGGACCCCTAAGAATATTGTTAATCTTGCAAATATTTTCTATTCTGGTGGTTAGAATTTTGATAAAGCACTTTCTGATAACTTTCAGTAGTACAATTGATCTTGTAATTACTAATTTACACCCCATAGTTTTGTTTTAGCTATTGGGTATATGTGGCTTTTTTTGATATACAGGTGTAACTTCTATCTTAAGAAGGTATTTAGTATCTTTTACAGGTATTCTTTTTCTTCTTGACTCAATTTCTTTATAATTTCATAACTATTTAGAATTTTTCTGGGGTTTTGTTATTTAGAAGTGCACGGAGAGTTTCTTCCAGTTTTTTATGTATGATTGGTTCTAGAAGATTGTCATACCATGCATCTTGGATATATTGCTTGGAATCATATTCCTTTTTCCACTCTTCAGTAAGATTAGCAAAGTTAGCATCTCACTTTTTGAAGATCTCTTAATGATATCTTCTTATTTCTTTTTCAATTTCTTTTTTGTTTGTCATTATATATTCCATACTATCTTGCTTGACTTTGATCCAGTCAAGTACTATTTTGTTTCTTTCTTTATTTGTTAGCAAGTTTACTATCTTCTTTTGATTGTGTTTGAGACCACCACATCTTAGTTCTAAAGCTGATTTGATCTCCTCTCTTACTTTTTTGGTTTCTAAGTTTTGACTTATAAACTTGAGCCCTTCTATTGCATCTTGAATATTTTTTTTCAAAAGAATTCAGGGAATATTGGAAATGCTATATTAAATGCAATAGTTTTCTATTTGATTATATGAATTATGGATGACATTATGTTTTTCAATAGCTACATTGAGCTCCTGCACCTTTTTTATTTCTTTTGATGCCTCCACCTTCTTAAAGACTGTTTTTAATTGAAGAACTTTTCTGTACTGCATAAATTCTAGACTGTATTTATATTATTTCTCCTTATTTGATATTAGTTTTTTAGTTTTTAATTTGTTAAAAACTACCCTACAAATTAGATCTTCAAAGGTTTTCCAGATTTTATTTACTAATGTTCTATTTTATCTTTATCAGGTTTTTCATTGAGCATAGGCTCCAAGGAAGTTTTGAGTTTATGGTTCAGGCTTTCTCGAAAGGCTTGCCATTGTTCGGGGGATATTCCTTTTAGATCAATTCTTTATATTTTGGATGTTGTATAATATTTAATGGTCTTGTTGATTGTAAATAAATTATTATCATGTAAAATTACCAAAAGCATAGTGTAATCACTTCCAGTAGTTTCTTTCATGTCTTGATTGTCAAATCATAGGATTGTGTATTTTGCCAAGCTCTGTGATATTCAGATGAAATTTATTCTGTTACTGCTTGTGGCATCTTGCCTTGTAGGAGTTTTGTCTTTTCCTTCCCATATTACCTGTATATCTAAAAAATCACATTTATAAAAAAAGTTAAATAAAGAAATTTCAGGTCACCATAAGGGTCTAAACATGTCCTGGATGAGAATGCTCTATCCTCTGATAGATTGTATACTGCATTAAAGTCATCCATTAGAATTGTGTAAAAGTTCTACCCATGTTTTCCTCTAATATAGCTTATTAAATTGTCTTGTACTTTCTTACAGCTATGTCTATCTAATGGAATATAAATCTGTATAATACAGATTTTGTTCTTCTTTATCAATATATTGATGGCAATCATATAACTATCTGCCTCCTCTACTGATGCTACTTGTTTTTCGAGATCTTTTCTTATTAGTAAACTTACTCTTGTATCATATGGAGTTTCTTTGTTGATACTATGGAAGTGTTTGTATTCTTTTTGGTTACTGAAAGCCCATTTTGCATTGCTATGCATTAGCTTGGTCTTGTACAATCCTATTACCCCTATGCCTCGCTCGCTTATATCTTTTATAAGACTATGTTGATTAGTTATGTTGGTGATACTCCTTATATTGTGTGTGCCTATTCTTATTATCCTTTTTTCAAAGTTATTCTCCTCATCTCTGTTGTTACTTTGCTTTTCTTTTTCTTTCACTTTTTTATTCAAAAAACAGTTTTTTCACTTTGTAAGAATTTTCCTAGATTCAAATTATCTAATTGTACACTTTTATACTCTTTTTATTGATGTTTGCCCTTCTTTGAAATTTCTACTAGGGATAAACTGGACTTGTTTTCCCTCTTATTATTTTGAACAACTGATGCACCTTTTTAGAAGTAATTTGTCCTCTTCTACTGTATCTTATTTGTTTATTAGGAGCTGCTCTATCCTCTAGTCTGGCTATTCTGCCACTTAACTTTTTTAAGTTGTTTAAGATATAGTATAGTGGGTCTTCTTCATTTTTTGTTTTTGTATTTGACATGTACTTGTCAAAACTACTGTACTGGCTAGGCCTTGAGTTATCAATAGGTTCTCTATTACTTTCTGTGACTGGGTTCTTAAGTCTTTTATTATTTCTTTGTCTTCCTCTACCAGTTTGAGTTCTATAAAATCTTCTTTGATCTCTTAAAAATGGATCTCTTGTGTGTTGCCTTCTTGAAGGTCAATGATTTTTACTATAATAGGAAGAGGAACTGATTGATTCATTGTCAAATAATGAGTTTATAGGTGCCTCATCGTCTATTTCAACTTTTATATCTTGTGCTTTGGCTCTTTTTCTTTCAGTATTATAGGTTTTTTTATTTTTTGTTACTGTATTTTTTATACTTCATGATAGGCATAGCCCTTATAAGAAAATACATTATTTACAGGCTTTGTTGAGAGCCTCTCTTGATGCAAAGCATATGACTGTAAAGTTTTATTTCTTCAATATAAAGGGTTTTTTGGGGGTGTAACATGCTTTCACTTCTGTACTATTGAGCACCCTGGCTACCAAACTTGAATAGAACTTGTTTATGCCTAGTAGTCTTATAGAGTTTTTGTTTCTTTCTATTAAAGTGTTATTAATCTCTCTATCTTTCAGTTCTTTCTTGGAGAAGATGGCTCTAGTAGTTTCTATTTCTAAGGGAGTTATCTATAATATTTTTGAGTTTGTCTTAAGGTAGCTATTCCACTTGATATAAGCCTTGACCCTTGTTTTTGTTTTGACCTTGTATATATATATATTTTGCACCTTACCATACCTTTTGAGATATTCTTTTATAAGGTGTTGTAAAGTTTTGTATACTATATCTATTAGGCTAACATGTCATATATTCTCTTCCTCTTCCTTTTTTCTTGATTGAAAGATCTTCTTGTTTAATATCTCTATATTTTATATTAAATTGGTACTCTTATTTTCAAGTTGTTGTAGACTGAAAACTTTTTCCTTTCTGTTTATCTTTTCTAAACATTTGAGAAGATCTTCTTCTTTCTCCAGATAAAAACTCAACCATTTATTTCCATTGATAAATTCTTTGTAAAGAAGGTTGCGCTTGTTTTGTGACAATTTCAATATGCTACTCAAGTATGCCTTGATTTCTTCTTCATTGTTCCCCTGGAATATTGACTGTCATTGCTTCTACTTTGTATTTGCCCTTTTTGTTTATAAAATAGGGGTTTAGTATTGAAGTTGCTTGCCTGTTTCTTGTAATGTAAGAGTTGTACTCACTTATATTGTGACCTTGAATTTTGCCTTTGAGAATTTCTACTTCTATTTCCTCCTGTTCTTGACCTTTCACTATTGTTAGTTCATTATATAATGTTGATCTATTTTCTACATCAGTAGTGATTTTTATTGAAATGGGTATTATTTTTATCGATTTTTCTTTAATTATATCCAGGCATCTAGCTTCTATATAGGGTTGAAGTAGATCCTCTTCCTTTCTTTTTCCTTCATGCTAAAGAAAGATAATATGTTGTATAAGGATTTGTTTCTTGTGAAATGTTGTATTATCTATTCCTAGGATTTTGATAATAATGCTATCCAGTATGTTACATATTTCTGAAGCATCTGCCATCACGCCATTGTGATTGGTCATACCTTTTTGTTTGACAATTTGTTGCGTAGCCCATAGTTTTGCTTATTTTATCATACTTTTTTGCCAATTGAACTAGTGTGTCAATAATATCGTCTTCTCTATTGTTTACTATCTGAAATATCTGTTTTGCTTTATTCATAATAAGATATATGTGTGGATTGATATTATTGTTATATTGTTGTGTTGTATTATGAATAGTTATGTAAGTGGATTAATATGTATTCTTAGTACTATTTTAGTAATTGTTAATAAGCTTTTACGTGTAATGTTTGTTGTTTTGACTATAACCTTGTTTTTGTATATGTCTTAATCTTGTTTTGATTAGGCATATATCATTTCTCTTCTTTTGCTTAGATTGTTTACCTGTTTATACTGTCTTTGTTATGTTTTTTTTACAGACCCTGACACTCTGTTTATGTTGATCACTTTCTGTTGTGATAGTTGTGTTTGATGATTTTACTAATTTAAATCACACTTGTTGTGCTATTGTGATGGACTTTTGTTTTACTTATTTTGATAACAGCTTTATATATATATATACATTTACGCTACTCTGGTGATATGTTTTGGTATGTATAGAGATGGGATATGTACATTAGACTATTTAGATCTTGAGAAATTTTGATATCCTTCTGGATCTTGAAGAATTTGAGGTTTGCTTGATTTATCGAGCAAACCTATTTGCTTTAAAATTCCTTGTAGTGTCAAGAAAGGTGTCAACCTATATTAGCTTGGCTGCAAGCTTTGCGAAATTAATATTGGTTCCTCTTTTCTAACTGTGAATCAGTTTATATTGACCTATTTCCTTTTCTTTAGCAAAAAGATTATAGTTAAAATTATACTTTATATTGTGTTTTCCTCAGTAATTACTAGACTAGAGCTAATTTCTAAGGTCTGAGGAATTTACGGAAAGAGTTTTTTTTTTTTAAAAAAAAATATTTGATTCTATTAAGTCCTCTCAAAATATTAAGGGCTTATTTATATTAGCTTGATTCATAAAAATAGCAATTTATATTTAAGACAAATTCAATTCTTCTTTATACATTTGATAAAATTTCAAATAATGTTATTAAACATCAATTAGCCTTTATTTGGTAATACAAATTAGTTAATTTGATAGAAAATAGATTTTATTTCAGACCTGAAAATAGTACAAATGTTGAATTATAAATTATTGAATTTTATTTAATTAAATATAAATGCATAATGCCTATTTAGACCTACAGGTCCATATTGCAGTAGTTAGCACTCTGTAGGTCAGATCACAATATACAGGTTCAAATCTTCTAGGGGACTAATGTGATTCCCCTGACAGTAAAACAGGTAGGATCTACATTTATTGGCCTAACTATAAACTAACTGATGTTTCTGAATATAGTGACTAGTCTATATGAAGATTGTGATTGGTTGAACATCTGAGATCAGGTAAGATCATTCCTAATATGACCATGTTACCCAATGGTAATAAGAAGAGTAGACCCTAAACCAGTAGTGTACCTCTTAAGATGAAGTGTATGGCTGTACCAGTTTTCATAGACTGTATTATCAGGAGGCCTTGGTGTGAGGCAATAAAGCTGCAGACCACTTCGAAGAACTGAACGAATCAGGGTTTAGGATACTGTAATCGATGGCCTGATAATCAAAATACTCTTAAGAAAAAATTGCTCTGAAAAAAATTAAGATGGATTCGCATATCTTTCTGAATAGGTAGTATTAGTACATAGCATTACATAAGATATAAATATAGCTACTCATATATAGATAGATCTATTATAAACATTATATATACAATACTTGTTAATATATTTAATACATTAGTTTATCATATATGATACATAAGCGAACAGATATGTAATGTGCACTGCTTACACTTGAGCAGGCATGAACATATAATTAATAAAAGACATGGACACTTAAATAGATTATAAGAGCACAGGACAATCTATACACAGAAATATCAGTAATCAAAAGAAGACTGGAAATAGAACAATATATTATAGTATATACTGATGGAAGCATCAGGACAGATAAACAGTAAAGCATGGGAGTAAAGATGGGTTCCTAAAGGGGAAGGCAGGGACATAAGTCAAATGTCCCTTACTAAAAAACATTAAAATTTTTAAAATAATAACTATAAAAAAACTACCCACAATTGTTCTTCATTATCTAAATTATTGATTTATAGCATTTCCTGATTTTTGTTCCTATTAAAGTGAAGAGCTATGAATTTTGTCCCTCAAAAAAGGACATAAGTGATCTGTAAAATTTTATATGTTAAATACTTTAGGGACCCATTATTACATGGGAGTAGGAATAATCTTTATCATACAAGACAACACATATTTGAAGTTCAATGCAATCTTTATGGAATAAGCATCAGCATATAAATCAGAAATTCTAGCAGTTACTATCACCTATATAACAGTGGAAAAGGCAAAACAATCGATATACATACTAACTCACAAAAACTTATTCTAGACTATCACAAGCTCATAACCAATCAGAAACTAGTCAAACACCAAGAAAAAAGAATAATTCTCAATCTTCGCAACAGAATAAATACCTTTCAACAAAAGGTGACTTGGCACAAAACATCAAAGAAAGAAAACAATCCACTTCATAAAAGAGCTGATGAACTGGTACACCAAGTAATGTCAAACAGAAACAAACATAACTGCAACACAATTCTCTCCATATGTCTAGAACCCAACCACCTGCAACCATACTACAATAGCAACACAGAGATTACATAAAACATTCGAGGGAGTATTAAGCAGATTCAACAAGCACACTTTACAATTGATTGAAAACAGTTTAACAGAAACACATCCATCACTTAAACCAATCCTAATGAAATAGACTGGAAAAGTAGCTTCATACTCCTCCATCCAACTAAATTCACTGATCTACAAACAGACAAGTGGGACTCTTAACAGTGCAGCTTCTCTATCAAACTATGGAACCAAGAACTCCCAACCATAGACAAACTTCACAAAAGACACCTTAACATATACAAAACAAACAAGTGTCATAGCTATGAAGAGACAGAACATAATGATCACCTTTTCACCTGCACCTACCACAATATCAATATCTATGAGGAAATCAATAGAAATATATACAGAGAACTCTACTACAGAAAAAACGAAAAATCTCCTCAAATAATACACAACAAAGTTGAGCTTAGTACTAAAAACCTAAATACACTTATTTTCAGAGAAGGAATCAGTAAGGTCTTAAATAATCTTATCATAGAAATAATAGGATATGACAAGCTGCCAAATATTTTCAAAAGTATCATGCAATACACTAGATTTCTTACTTTCAACATCTGACTTGATAGATGCAGAAGAATGCTACAATGGAAAAAGAAACAGGGAATTAACAAAACATCCATCAAATAAAAGAGAAAAAAAATACAATAGAGAATACACAAAAAAGAAAAAATAATGACAAACAGGTCACAACAAGCTTGTACACAGAACATAATAGATAATATCCTGAAAGGAATATACAACATCTTTGACATTTTTCAAATTAGTGCTAATGGAACCTAGGCACGTTAGTTCCTAGCTGGAAGCAACAAGCCATAAGGGATTATCAAAATCAATTAGCTTTTTAATAGGTTAGTATAGGAAAATACATAAATAAAAAGAGTTAGTAAATAGCTTATTAATTCAAGTAATATATACTATATTAAAATTAATAAAGTAGGCCTGCTGCACTAAAAAGAAAAAAATAATAATAATAATGCATATTTATAATATTTTAACTGATTTATTTCATTTAAATATAAAATCTCAAATCGATAAGACTCTTGCAAATATTTAGCTATAATTCCTTTAAATCATAAATATATTATAATTAAAAATTCAGTAAATATGTGAATTTTGATAAAATTGAAATTTTGACAAATATCTAATAATTTTTTAAAAAAAATTTTAATAAAATATATAGTAAAAATGATATAAATTATATGACAAATAATATTAAATTAGTAAAACTCTTTCCACTAATCCTCTGCCCACACACAAAAAAGATGTTCGCAAGAAATTTTTTATTTCTTTGTTAATAAAGTCTTAACACTATCCTTAAACCAACTTAAAGTTTTACTTTAAGAGA
>CAJVPT010002801.1:0-16687 GCA_910592055.1 Acaulospora colombiana
TACTTCTCTCATAAATACATATAATAATGGGTCTGAAACCGGGGTTTTGTTTGCACCAAACAGATCTGGATGTGGGAGTTGTATGACTTGTCGGCTGTCATGCAATGCATCCTTTGCTTCAAGTGTCTCGGAGGAATTTCCATTACTATTTGAGTGGACCTTCGAGAAGACGAAAGCAAGCATGCCTGGAGGTTCTGACCCGCCCCTTGGCGAACCCCTCCAAAATTGGGTAGATAGCTGGCGGCAAAGAAGAAGGGCATGGATACAGAAACAGTCTGAATGGAAGTACTACAAGAAAAGGAAGAAATACTGTTCTCGACACAATTATTTGCGACTCGTTGTCATCAATGGACACACTCTGGATGGTGAGTAGCTGTCACTCTTCCTGAACGACGAGTTCAAGTCAGTAATAGGTGTCGCAGTAGATTCTAAGGAGATCGATTATTTAGCTCCTTGGGGTGTCTGTAACGATACATTGGCCGATTAGGTGTATGATTGTACGTTGGCTGTTCATGGCCTGCCGAGAGTTCTTGTAATTGGCTTCAATAGACAATGGCACCTGGGCAAGATCTCCTTGAACCCACAAGTGTGCGTCGACCTGCCACACTGTCGCATCGCCGAGGAAGCCGTACACTGGAAGAGTGGTACACCAACTCCATGGCGAACACCTCAAGTTGTCTGGTATCATGTTATATTACCATTCTAGTTTATTTGGCTGTTATCTAATATCCTCGTAGATGAGCCCATTTCGTGCTGTATTGCTCTATGTAGATAATGCCCAGGAGGCCTTAACCGAGTAATGTGTTGAATATAATGTGGGTATCTATCCCTAATGAAGCAAATAAACAATTTCTCTCGATTAAAGTGAGAGAAAAAGCATGTATATCTAAATTAAGAATTTGGACGGCCTTCAATGCCACCTTGACCGTGCCACACTTATCGAACAATCACGTAGCCAGTTTGAATCCTCCTAAATGCCACACAAAAACTCAAATTTCAATGGGGATGAGCGTACGAAGCTACTCCAGGAGATATCCGCCCTCGAATCGAATGGATCTGAAGGCCCACTTCCAATTGGAGCCCTTCGTGACCTCAAGTTGCAGCACAATGCTCTAGTAGGAACGAATTCGCGAGCAATCCGATACATGGACTCGTCACAATATCTACCTCCAGAGCTATGGACGCATATCCTGCTCAAGGTCATTGACGATGACTGTCTGGACATTCTGCCATTTATACAAGTATGTCAGCGCTGGGCTTCCATCATACTATCATCATCGAGACTGTGGACATTTATATATATCAGAGGAGACCTAGACGCGTTGGAAGGGGCACATTCAGCGCTGTTTTTGTCCAAGGGTCTACCATTATGTATGACAATTGATGTTCCCATTGCATCAGTTGTACAAGAGAGATTTCTTCAGCGAGAAGCAAGTCGTATCCAGCACCTGAAGATTAAGGTGCTCCGAGAATATTTCCCGTTGCAGAGTGGGAGTTCCGATGACCTGCTCGGTTACTGTCTCGGGAATCTTTTCAAAGACCTGGGATTACTGCCATCACTCGAGTCTCTAACGATTGACGAAAGCGATATCAGAGACTCGACGCTATTCTTGGCCCTTCGTCACCTGAACGCACCCCACATCAAGTATATTGCACCTGCCCAGTTATCTGACGATGCCCTAGCGCACCCCAGATACGCTGGTTTACAATCCCTTGAAACATCCTCGCCATTGGGGAGCGTCATATCCAAGCTGATCAGGTTAGCTGATCTCAAGGACTTGGTTCTCTTGGGTTCTATACGAGAGAGGCAGGAGATGCCACCCGAATCGTACACCAAATTGTGCCAAAGGGTCGCCCCTTTAGAGTATTTGCGATCATACCAGAGATCATGGAGTTATATTTCGCCCTTATTATCCTCCGTGAGCTCTAGTATTCGGATGCTAGAGCTTTCCATAGTAGTAGGACAAGCATTCGACTTCTTTTCCATAATTCATGGGGCCCCCTGCCTACAAAAACTTCGTCTTGCTATTACAGCCGACTCTACACTAGATGATGTTCGCACCATTCACTGGAAGGCACGTCCTCTTCCCTATATACGCGACCTTCTGATGAATGTAAGGTCAAGAGTACCAGCAGCTTTATACATTGCTGAAATCACTCGTGCCTTATTGAATGCTCTTCACTATAGCCTATTCAAGGTTCAAATCTTTCATCTCATATCCGACATCTTTGGCATCGATCTAGTTCGGTTTATTGATAATCTTGAAGACCTGAATATATTGTACCTTGATGGTTTGATACATCACAATGGAAACAGGGAAAGGACAATTCGTCCTTCACTTTGTCCTTCATTGAAGGTTCTGAAGGCCAAGGACAAGGATATCCTGTACTACCTACGCATGCCGAACCTCAGCAGCCTCACACTTCTGGAGAAGGAAGGCTGGGTATATAATAAATATTCATTCATGGGGCCATTCGACCGGACATTTGTAGCCAATCTTCATTCATTGTACGTGGACAGCCACCTTGGGGATAAAATCTTGGGCAATGCAAGCGAGTTTAAGCAGCTTTTCACGCTCAAGTTTATAGGCAGTGAGAGTAATTTTTCTTATCTACTGAAGTCCTTCCCTTCGATAACCAAAATATCTCTTGACGAGAAGCATGGACTTTCAGCGGCGAGCGACTTCTGCGAAATCCTACTCCGTTTTCCTCGATTATGTCCGCATCTGCAGACGCTTTGCATGCACAACTACCCGGAGTGGGACATGCTCTTGTATATGCTCCTAAGGCGAAACGTCTATAATAGTCATATCTCACGAATTACGAGCATAGAACTTCCAGGATATCCAGCTCCGCGTATATTGGTGCCCTTGAGCACTTTACTGTCGAGCAAGATTCCGCTCGGGATGCCGTCTCTTGAGGAACTTTCATTCGCCGACACTTTCTTTAACCCAACCATGTGTGTAGTTCTTATCATCAGTGATTCGTGTAAGGAGCTGTACTAATGCAGAAACTTGGTACTAGATCTGGGTGTGCAGACTGCATAAAGTGTCGACTGACATGCAGTACACCTGTTTCTTCAAGTGACAAGGATCCATTCCGTCTCAAATTCGATCTCCTGCAAACAAGACGCCGCATGAACAGATGGTCCAATCCACCTGTTCCCAACCACCTCTGAGTCTGGTTCGACAGCTGGTTGGAAAGAAGGCATTCATGGTTGGAGAGCCAGCTTAAATGGAAAGGACGCATGCAACGAGCAGATCACTGTGCACGACACGATCACTCGCGACTCGTCGTAATTAATGGACACACCTTGGATGGTACGTATGCCTTGGTTTCTCGACACGAGATACTAAACCAGTTAAAGGTGTCGCCCTCGACTCTATGGAGCTCGAGTACTCAGTCTCTCAGGTTGATGACAAATGGAAGGCTGAATGGGACAAACCAGGTGTTGAACTTGATTCAAGAGGGCCTGAATACCCAGAATCTGAGAATGGTAACAAGGGCCTAGTATCTCAGATTGATGAAAAGTTCCCAGAGTTTCAAGCTGATGACGAGCACTCGGGATCTGAGGATGATGGTGAACACTATTGGTGAAACATCAGTTAACTACGACGGCTATTTCTCTTTTCTTTCCTTTTTGGATGATGCTGGGCACCACCGGTAGGGCGACCAATCTGGTGTGGGCCAGCAGAGGTTGTCGAGTTGTCGGAGCGACTGGTAATTTCCGTAAGTTTGGGGTGTAAGACATAAGAGGAGGTTCGTAACGAGGAGACGACGGGAGAGGGTCGAGGAACCCTGGAAAGATCGTGATTGGCTGGAAGGGTCGCGGTTGACGCCAAGAGAAGTGCATGCAGAACAATCCACGCTCCACAAGCATAAAATGTATGTTGTGTATATTATTATGTGTTTTGTACGTGGTCAAGCTATTCACAATAAAACTCATTGATAACAGTCTGGCCATGTGAGATTAAAACTTACCGGTCCAGCCTTCTTTGTGGAGAAGCACTTTGCGTAAATAATGACTTTATAGGTTTAGTTACATAAGAATGGTGATGCACCATGCGTTCGAAATGAATGTACCTTGCCCATATTCTATTCAGTGGGATATTAATCTCGTCTATGTTATGATTCAATACTTACTATATCTCGTCATAGAGAGAGAGGACACATGAAGATAAGGGTTTACATAAGGTAGACTCGTTGTTTGCTCATGGACCTCACCTTGACCTCTGCCACAATCATATGACAAAGACGTAGTCGTGTTAAACCTTCCAGATGCAATCCACAAACCAAGATACCGATGAATTAGAACCTGTCAAGTTGATCCGGAAGATATCCACCCTGGAATCAAACGAATTTGCAGATCTACCTTCAACTAGAACCCTTCGGGACCTCAAGTCACAGTACAACGCTCTGATAAAACAGAATATGCCAAGAACTCGATATCCTGACCTTTTTGAATATCTACCCACAGAGATATGGATGCATATTCTCCTCGAGGTCATTGACGGTGACTGTCTGAACATTTTACCACTAATACAGGTATGTCAACGTTGGACATCCATTATCATATCTACACCACAGCTGTGGATATTTATAAATATTAGAGGAGATCTAGACGCTTTAGAATTAGCGCACTCGGCGCTATTTCTGTCCAAAGGTCTACCCTTATCTATAACGGTTGATGTTCCCATGACACCCATTGTGCAGGAAACTTTTCTGAAAAGAGAAGTAGCTCGTATTCAACATCTGACGATAGTCCCAGGGTATCTCCTGTACCAGGGCGGGAATGCTATCGAATCAACCGCTTCCTGTATCGGAAGTCTTTTCAGAGACTTGGGGCCTCTACCATCTCTCGAGTCTCTCGACATGATTGGTCTTGATTTTTTTTAATCCCACCATTCTATCCTTGGCACTCCGTTGCCTGAACGCACCCAAAATCAAGCATGTGATGCCTACCTTTTTACCTGACGATACCATAACGCTTCCTATATTCCACAGTTTTCGATACCTGCAAACAAGCTCGCGGCTGGAAACTGTTATACCCAAGCTGGTCAAGTTAACTGCGCTCAAGGCGTTGAGTCTCTTTGATTCTTCACGGGAGGAACAAGAGACCCCATCCAAATCGTATACAAAAGTATGCAATATTATCGCCCCTATAGAGTATTTGCGATTATTCCAGACACCATCGACTTATATTTGGCCATTATTAGCCCAAGTAATCTCTAGAACCCGTGAATTGGGACTCAAAATAAGATGGGGGGACGTATTCGAGCTCTTCACTGCAATTCATGAAGCACCTTATTTACATAGACTCGAAATCATTATCATGGTCGATCCCGACGAAGATGTAGTCAAGGCCACCGGTTGGAAGGCCCCTACTCTTCTCCAAATACAATGTTTTCAGCTATCAGTATATGAAAGGCAAGCTATATTCGTAGCCAAGGCGCTCCTAGACGCCCTTGATGGCAGCTTGGCCAACCTTCAGACGCTACATTTCCATTGCGACATCTTTGCCAGTGACCTAGTTCGATTTCTCAAAGGTATGGAACATCTGAACATATTGAACGTCCTGGGTTATGTAGAAAATGATGAAGCTGGGATGGTATCTTGCCCCTCGTTGAAAACTCTAATAGCGAAAACGGAAGGGGTTTTATGTTACGTGAGCATGCCAAACCTCCTCAGCCTCACGATTAACAGCACATATGATCTGGAAAAGTCAATAAAGTGCATATCCTATCCAGATATCGATCGTAGCTTTGTGACTAGCGTCCAGTCATTATCTCTGGATACTAGAATTGCGGCTATTCTCATCCCCGATGACACCAAGTTTACGCAGCTCCTCACACTCGAGTGGATAGGTTCTGGGTCAACATATTTTCATCTATATCACCCGTTCACTTCCCTTACCAAAATCAATTTCGCTGCATACAATCAAAATCTAGGAGCGAGCTATTTCTGTGAGCTATTACTCCGGTATCCTCGGTTGTGTCCACGTCTGAAGACGATTTGCATGCACGAGTATCCGGAATGGGACATGCTCCTATACATGCTGCTTAGACGAAATGTGTACCAGAGCCAAGACAACATTTCACGAATTACAAGTATAGGGCTTCCAGGGTATCCAGCTCCGAGCATACTTGTGCCCTTGAAGACGTTGTTACTAGGCAAGATTCCGTTGGTGATTCCTTCTCTTGAAGGGTTTCTATATTACTTGATCTTATCTGATCTTACCATGTGGGTCACCTCTATCCTAGTAATTGGTGTAAGGTGTATTGATATATGAATTTGTACTCACTGGACTAGACCTGGGTGTGCAGAATGTCTATACTGTCGACTGCCATGCAGTATGCCTATCCCTTCAAGTGGCCCGTACTATTTTTTTATCCAACTTCGAACATGCTGTCCGGAAAAGGAAAGCGAAAATGCCCGAGGGATTTGACCCGCCTCTTCCCAATCACCTCCGAGACTGGTTCGACGTCTGGAAAGAAAAAGAGTACGCATGGGCTCAAAAAGTGCTCGAACATGAAGACTGGAGACTGCGAAGAATTAGCTGCATACGACATGATTATTCGCGGGTCGTAATGATTGATGGGCACACTCTGGATGGTACGTATGCCCCAGGTTTTTCTCTATATGACACTGAGCTAGTTGTAGGTGTCAGAATTGATTCCAAGGAACTCGAATACCTGGTATCTTTAGACTGATGACGAACGGTTATTTTCCTCTTTTTTTCCGATGCCCGACACCGATGGTAGCGTGACTGATCTGATGCGGGCCGGGGAAGTTGTCAGATCGCGGTTTCTGCCATAGATTGTAGGGCAGATGTACGTAACTGGAGGTTTGTAACGAGGCAACGATGGGTTAGGGATGGAAGAAAGGGATATGTCAAACTGTGGAATGCAATACAATTGAATTGACAGTGTTGGGTCACACTAGAGGGAATCATGATTGGCACTTAGAGGAGTGAATAAGGAAACTTACGAACTGCAGTGCGTTTGTAGTGTATCTACTCATGCGTTGTACATTTATTTACGAACTGATGGACAACCTCATTTGATGATAAGCGCGTTTGTATAAATGTCTGATACTTGACCTATTCACCTATGGTACGTAACGCATAACGTTAACGCATAACGTTCGAAATCAATGCACCATATCAATGGTCCGTATTTGACTCAATAGGGGTACTAATACTGTCTGTGTCACGATTCAATATTTTCTATCTTTTGATTATAGCAAGAGATAACACGTGAAGACAAGGGCTTATATAGATGACGGCAGCTTGTTGCTTGTCCATGAACTTCACCTTGACCTCCGCCAACAAACCCAGAGCCGTGTCGGACTTCCCAGATGCAGTCCATAGACCAAGATACCGATGAAGTCGAACGTATCAGACTACTCCGGAAGATATCCTCTCTCGAATCAAACGAACTTACAGATCCACCTTCAACTAGAAGCCTTCGTGGTCTCAAGTCACAGTATAATGCTCTGATAGAAACGAGTATCCAAACAACTCCATACCCTGACTTGTTTGAATATCTACCCACAGAGATATGGATGGACATCCTTCTCGAGGTCATTGACGATGACTGTCTGAATATTCTACCGCTGACACAGGTATGTCACCGTTGGGGATATATTATAATATCTACACCACGACTGTGGAAATTCGTATATCTTAGAAGAGACCTAGAAGGTTTAGAGCTGGCGCACTCGGCGCTATTTCTGTCCAAGGGTCTACCATTATATATGACGATTGATATTCCTATAACACCTATTCTACGGGATGCTTTTCTACAAAGAGAGGCAAATCGCATTCAATACCTAAAAATTAAAATGCTCCCTGGGCATTCTCCGTTCTGGAGCGAGAATGATAATGACCCGCTTAGCCATTTGTTTGGTTATTCTATCGGCAGCCTTTTCAAAGACTTGGGACAATTACCATTACTCGAGTCTCTGACAAGTGATATAGATGATAGGGGAGACTCTGCTCTATGTTTGGCGCTTCGTTACCTCAATGCGCCCAACATCAAGTATGTGACACACGTCTCATTATCTGATGATGCCCTAGCGCTCCCTATATATACTGGTTTACGATCTCTAGAGACATACTTGCAGTTGGGAACCGTCATACCCAAGCTGGTCAAGTTCACTGACCTCAAGGAGTTGGTTCTCTCTGGTGTTGCGTGGGAGGAACAAGGGGAACAAGAGATGCCTCCCGAATCATATATCAAAACATGCAAGTACATTCCCCCTCTAGAGTACTTGCGATCACACCAGAGATCTTCGAACTATATTTGGCCACTTTTGACCCAAGTGACCTCTAGTATCCGTGTGCTAAAACTCGAAATAAGATGGGGGAAAGTATTCGAGCTTCTCACCGCAACTTATGAAGCACATTATTTACACCAACTCCAAATCTCCATCTTCGTCGATCCCTACGAAGACGAACTCAAAGACATTGGGTGGAAGACACCTACGCTTCTTCAATTACAAGAATTTGGGTTAAAAGTGTATCCAAGGGGAGATATAGCTATACCCAAGGCGACTCATATCCTCCTGAACGCTCTTGATGGCAGCTTGGTCAATATTCAGACGCTACATCTGGATTCCGACATCGTTGCCAGTGATCTAGTCCGGTTTCTCAAAGGTATGGAACATTTGAATGTATTGAACATCAAAGGTTCTGTAGAAAATGATGAAGCCAGAAGGATATCTTGCCCCGCATTGAAAAGACTGGTGGCGGAAACGGAAGGGATCTTACGTTACGTAAGCATGCCAAACCTCTTCAGCCTCACGATACAGAGTAGGTACGATCTGGACAAGCCAATAAATGGCGTACCCAATCTAGAGATCGATCGCAGCTTTGTAACAAGCGTCCAATCATTATCTCTGGATACTAGAATTGCAAATATTCTCATCCCCGATGGCACTAAGTTTACGCAGCTCCTCACACTCGAGTGGATAGGTTCTGGGCGAACATACTTTCATCTGTATCACCCATTCCCTTCCCTTACCAAAATTACTTTTGCTGAATCCAATCAATATCTAGGAGCGAGCTCTTTCTGTGAGCTGTTACTCCGGTACCCTCGATTGTGTCCACGTCTGGAGACGGTTTATATGCACGAGTACCCAGAATGGGACATGCTCCTATACATGCTCCTGAGACGAAACGTGTACCAGAGTCAAGACAACATTTCACGAATTACGAGTATAGGGCTTCCAGGGTATCCAGCTCCGAGCATAGTCGTGCCCCTGAACACTTTACTACTAGGCAAGATTCCATTGGAGATTCCTTCTCTCGAAGGAGTTTCATATATGCTCATTTACTCTGATCCTGCCATGTGCGTAATTTCTATTACTAGTCATATATACGATTTGTACTCACGAAACTAGATCTGGGTGTGCAGATTGTGTACACTGTCGACTGGCATGTATTACACCCATCCCTTCAAGTGACCCATATTTTTCTATATCCGAACTCAGGCGGGCTATCCAAAGGAGGAAAGCGAAAATGCCCCAAGGGTCTGATCCGCCTCTTCCCAATCACCTCCGAGACTGGTTCGACATCTGGAAAGAAAGGGAGTACGCATGGGCACAAAAAGGGCTCGAACATAAAGACTGGAGACAGCGAAAAAGCCACTGCGCGCGACATAATTATTCGCGACTCGTCGTGATTGATGGTCACACTCTAGATGGTGCGTGTGCCTTTTCTTTTCTTCTCCACGAGGCGCTGAGCCAGTTCTAGACATCATAATTGATTCTAAAGAGCTCGAGTACCCAGTATTTCAGATTGGTGCTGAGTGGGGGGTTGGACTGGACATACCAAGTGTTGGAAGCGAAGACCTGGAACCTGGAAGCGACAACGAGGACCCTCTATCTCAGATAGATGACAAGGTATTTCAGACTGATGACGAGCACTCAGGGTCTGAGGCTGGCAACGAGTACGATTGGTAAACCATCGACCGACCACGAACGACTACCTCTTTTTTCTTTTTTATTGATGGCGCATGGGCAACGAATAACAGTTATTTACCTGTTTCTTGGAAACAGTGGTAGAGTGGCCGATCTAATGCGGGCTGGAGGGACTCCTTGAGTTGTCGGATTGCGTCGTCCACCATAATACTCTAGAGGAAAGTAGAGGTTCGTAACGAGGCGAGGATAGGAAAAGAGTGAAGGGTGATAGTTTTCGAAACGAATATACTTTAGCTGCGACAGTACGATATTTTACTCAATGGAGTAATTTAGTCTATGTATGTCACGATTCAATACTTTCTATCTTTTGATTCCGGCAAGAGAGAACGCATGGAGACAATGGCTTGAATGTTACGACTCGTCTGTTGCCCACGATCTTGAACCTCGCCACAGTTGTCGAATAAACTCAGAGCCACCTCGGACCGCCAAGATGCGATCCACAAATCAAGATGCCAATGAAGAAAAACGTATCAAACTACTCCAGGAGATATCCGCTCTCGAATCAAACGAACTCGAAGACCTACCTTCATTAAGAACTCTTCGTGACCTCAAATCACGACATAACACCCTAGTAGAGCCAAGTTCTGGATTATTCCGCTACCAGTCACAATGCCTACCCCCCGAAATGTGGATACACGTCCTACTAAAGGCCGCTGAGGATGACTGTGCCGACATTCTGCCATTGACACTGGTATGTCAACGATGGTCTTCCATCATACTGTCGACACCGCGACTATGGACATCTATATACATTAGAGCAGACTTGGATGCGTTGGAAGTGGCGCACTTGGCGCTATTTCTGTCCAAGGGTCTACCATTATGTATGACGGTCGATGTTACTACAGCCCCTATCGTATGGAAAACGTTTCTAGAGATAGAAATAACTCGAGTTCAGCACCTCAACCTTAAGGTGCCTCTAGGGTATTTTCCGTCCCCGAACAGGGAAGCCAATGAGCGCCTGGACAGCTGGATCGGGAGACTTTTCAGAGATATGAGATCACTATCATCACTCGAGTCTCTGACCATTGATAGATGTGGTAAACACTTTACGCTATCCTCAGCGCTCCGTTTCCTTAACGCGCCCAATATCACGTATCTGACACCTTCTTTATCACCTGAGCCCGTCTCAGAACTCTCTAGATTCAACCGCCTACAATCTCTGAGAGTAAATTCATCACTGAAAACCGTAATATCTGAGCTCATCACATTGACCGACCTTAAAGAATTGGTTCTCACTGGTTCTGCATTGGAGGAGCAAGGGATGCCACCCGAATCGCACACCGAGTCATGCAAAAGTATCGCTCCTCTGGAGAGCTTACGGTCATACCAAGAACCGTGGATTTATATTCTGCCGCTCTTATTCTCAGTGAGGTCCAGTATCCGTGTATTGGAACTCGACATAATGTGGGGGCATGTATTCAAGCTTCTTGCCGCAGTTCATGAAGCACCTTGTTTACACAAACTCCACATCAACGTCACTATCAACTCAAAAGACGAAGTCAAAGCTATTGGGTGGAAGGCGCCCATTCTTTCTCAAATACAAGACTTTCGGTTGAGGGTAACACAAGATTATCTGCAAGTAACTAGATCTGGTGCCAAGTTGAATCGTGCCCTCTTGGGAGCTCTTGATGGTAGCTTGACCAATATCCGGACGCTTGATCTCAATGGTGACACCTTTGCCAGTGATCTAGTTCGGTTTCTCAAGAGTATGCAGCATTTGAATATATTGACCATTGAAGGTTCCGTACAAATTGACCAAGCCAGAACAATATCTTGTCCCTCGTTGAAAACTCTGATGACAGGGACTGAGCAAGTGTTACGTTACGTAAGCATGCCCAACCTCATCAGTCTCACAATTTGGAACAGATACACTTCGGGCGAGCTAACAACAGGCGAGCCCTATCCAGAGATCGATCGCAGCTTTGTAACTAGCGTCCAAACGTTACATCTTGGACCCAAACTTGCAGAAATTATCGACTGGACTGACACTCCGTTTACGCAGCTTGTCACACTCAGGTGGCTAAATCGTGGCGGGTGGTATTGTTATCCACGCTACCCCTTTCCTTCACTCACCAAAATTATTTTTGATGAGAAATATGGGTCAGTAGGGGCAACCTATTTCTGTCAACTACTACTTCGGTATCCTCGAACCTGTCCACGTCTAGAAACGATTGCCGTACATGGATATCCAGAATGGGACGCACTTCTATACATGCTCCTGAGACGAAACGTCTATCGTCATCAGGATAATATTTCACGAATTACGAGTATAGAGATTCCCGGGTATCCAGCTCCATATATATTAGCACCGCTGAGTGCATTATTACAGGGCAAGATCCCACTGGAAATGCCATCTCTCAAAGACCTTTCATTCCTCGACGTTCCCTGGATGTGGGTCATTCCTATTTTTAGTAATTCCGGCGAGACACTCATATAACTCACAACAATAGACATAGGTGTGCAAGCTGCATACACTGTCGATTGATATGCAGTACATTTGGTCCCTGCCAAAGGTTGGGATACACTACGCTTGACCTCCAGCAAGATCTCAGGGACAGGAAAGTTAATATGCCTCTCGGGTCTGACCCGCCTCTTCCTGACCACCTCCGGGACTGGTTCGACAGCTGGGAAGAAAGAGGGTACGCATGGACACAGAAATTGATGAAATGGAACGTCTGGAGAAAAAGGAAACCTCGCTGCGCGCGACACGATTATTTGCAACTCGTCGTCATCAATGGACACACTCTGGATGGTACGTATGCTCCACTTATTCTTTACGAGAAGCTGAACCCGTTATAGGCGTCGAAATTGATTCCAAAGAGCTCGAGTACCCGTTGTCCGGGACTTATGACGAAAGACCTGGATTTCTAACGAGGAGTGACCCCTTGGAATCTGAGACCGATGACGAGTTTTTTGCGGCCACCGACGGATCTGGCAGGGTTTGAGTGGCCGGTAGCGTGTCGATATTGTGCCTTCCTCGAACAATGACCGCGATTGTTCAATTAGTTTGATTATTATCTCGTCCTTTATAGTATAAACATCTCCCTATAATTAACTCTAATTGTCACGGCTTGCGCCATAAACTTCACTTTCGGAGGGAGTATTCTGAAAATAACGATAACAAGTACGACTGGTAAAGCGCCGGTCAAGCATAAACAGTTCATTCTTTTTTTATAAGAGACACACAGGGAACTACAAATCGTTTGCCCATTCCTCCGCACCGGAGAGAGAGGGTGACAGATCTGATGCGGGCCGAGAAGACTCGTCGAGTTGTCGAATCGTGTCATCCACCATAAATCTTTAGAGTTTGTATGTACCTGGAGGTCCGTAAGGAGGCGACGATAGGAAAAGGGATAGAAGGAAGGGGCTACGTGAGGAGAATGCAGGACAGCTGAATTGAAGGCGCACTATAGTGGGTCATGCGAGAGGGAATCGTCATCGACACTAAGAAGATTGCCATCAAGAAAACCCATGATCCATAAGCTCAGTGTATGTAGTGCATATATTGTTCTTGTGCGCTGTATAGTTGTTATCTTATCCAAGATTGAAGCTTCTAACCTTCTTTGCTAAGAAGAGCATTTTAACATTTGATCTAATCGCATGAGAATAGTAATGCATAGTGTTCGAAACGAATTTACGATATTTCACGCCGTGGGATACGAATCTCGTCTATGACATGGTATCTTTTGATTATAGAACTCGTGAATACAAAAGTTTTGATGGCGATGACTCGTCACTTGCCCTTGAACTTCACCTTGACCCTTGCCACCCTGTCGAATGCAAGCAGGTCCCCTAGATGCAATCCACAAACCAAGACTACAATGCGGAGGAACTTATCCAGCTACTTCAGGAGGATTCGGCCCTCGAATCAAATGGACCAGAAGACCGGCTTTCAACTAGAAGCCGTCGTGACCTCAAGTCACGGTACAACTCTCTAGTAGAAGAGAATCCTCAAGTACCCCGATTTCCAGATCCGTTACAATATCTGCCTCCCGAAATGTGGATGCATCTCCTACAACAGGTCGCTGAGGATGACTGTGCCGATATTCTGCCATTGACACTGGTATGTCAACGATGGTCTTCCATCATACTGTCGATACCGCGACTATGGACATCTATATACATTAGAGCAGACTTGGATGCGTTGGAAGTGGCGCACTTGGCGTTATTTCTGTCCAAGGGTCTACTTTTATGTATGACGGTTGATGTTCCTATAGCACCTGACGTGCAGAAAATGATTATAGAGAGAGAGGTAACTCGAGTTAAGCACTTGAAGCTTAAAGTGCTTCCAGGGTATTCTCCGGGCCAGAACTGGGAATCTAATGACCCGCTGGACAACTCGATCGGGAGTTTTTTCAAATATTTGGGACCGCTACCTTCACTCGAGTCTCTTACCATTGATATAGGTGATATAAGTTGCCCTGTGCTATCCTCACCTCTCCGTTTCCTTGACGCGCCCAATCTCAGGTATTTGACACCTTCCTCATCACCTGGGGACGTTTCAGAACTCTCCAGGTTCACTCGTCTACGATATTTGAGAACAATTTCACCAATGGAAACCGTAATACCTGAGCTCGTCAAATTGACTGAGCTCAAAGATTTGGTTCTCTCTGGTTCTACATTGAAGGAGCGAGGAATGCCACCCAGATTGTACACCGAGTCATGCAAAAGTATCGCCCCTCTGGAGAACTTACAATCATACTGGGAACCGTGGATTTATATACAGCCGCTATTATTCTCAGTGAGGTCTAGTGTCCGTGTACTGGAACTCAAGATAGGGTGGGAGCAAGTATTCGAACTTCTTACCGCAATTGATGAAGCCCCTTTTTTACACCAACTCAGCATCAATGTCTATATCTCTGTCGACTCATCTGGCAAAGTCGAGGACGCTGGGTGGAAGGCGCCTACTCTTCCTCAGATACATGAATTTCGGTTAAAGGTAGTACAAGTACATTCTGGTTCACAGAAAGCAACTAGACCTCGTATCCTCTTGGATGCCCTTGACGGCAGCTTGACCAATGTTCGAAGGCTCTATTTCTATTTCGACGTCTTTGCCAGTGACCTAGTTCGGTTTCTCAAAGGTGTGGAGCAATTGAATACATTGACCACCGATGGTTCTGTGCAACATGACCGAGCCAGAACAATATCTTGTCCCTCGTTGAAAATTCTGACGACAAGGACTGAGCAAGTGTTACGCTACGTAAGCATGCCTAACCTTATCAGCCTCACCATCTGGAACAGATCCGATCCGGACGAGCTAATAACAGATGTGCCCTATCCAGAAATCGATCGCGGGTTTGTAACTAGTGTCCAATCCCTACATCTGGGACCCGAACTTGCAGAGATTATCGACTGGACTGACATTAAATTTACGCAGCTTGTCACACTCAAGTGGCTAAATCGTGATGGGTGGTATTGTTATCCCCGCTGCTCGTTTTCTTTCCTCACCAAAATCATTTTTGATGAGAAATATGGGTCAGTAGGAGCAACCTATTTCTTTCAATTACTACTTCGGTATCCTCGAACAGGTCCAAGTCTAGAAACGATTGCCATACACGGATATCCAGAATGGGACGTGCTTTTATACATGCTCCTGAGGCGAAACATCTATCATAATATCACACGGATCACAAGTATAGAACTTCCAGGGTATCCAGCTCCTTATATATTAGGGCCACTGAGCGCATTACTACTGGGCAGGATTCCCCTGGAGATGCCTTCTCTCAAAGAGCTTTCGTTCATTGACATTCGCTTCAATCTTGACATGTGCGTAATTCTGATCATTAGTAATTTCAGTGAGAGAATGTATTAATACAGAAATTTAGTGGTCACAATACTAGACCTAGGTGTGCAGACTGCGTACACTGTCGATTGACGTGCAGTACACCCGTTCCTTTACACCAGAGATCCCATATGCTCGCTCTCTACTCGGCTTTCAGGAATGGTATTACCAATATGATGCCCCGCGGGTCTGACCCGCTTCTTCCCGGCCACCTCCAAGATTGGTTTGACAGTTGGGAAGAAAGAGGGCATGCATGGACACAGGAATTGATCAAACGGAGGTATCGGGTAAGTCAACAAGGCCGTTGCGCGCGACACGATTATTTGCGGCTCGTCACCATCGACGGATACACTCTGGATGGTATGTATGCCCCACTTTCTCTCTACGAGACACTGAGCGAGTTGCAGGTGTCGAAATTGATTCCAAAGAGATGGAGTACCCTCTATCACCGGCTGATGACGACCACTTGGGCTATGAGACCCCCAGCGAGAGCGACTGATAAAGCATCGATCCACCACGAAGGGCTACCTTTTTTTTCTAGTGACACACGGGGAACTACGAACGGTTATTTACCCATTTCTCGGCACCGGAGGTAGGGCGACCGATCTGATGCGGGCCGGGAGGACTCGTAGAGTTGTCGGATCGCGTCGTTGTACGTAAGTGGAGATTCGTAACGAGGCGACGATGGGAACAGGGCGAGAGGATGAACCGTGTGTGAAGGAGGGGACTGGAATGCAAATTGGAATGAGGAACCTCGGAAGGGTCAAGCAAGGGGATCATGCGGGTGGTGGACGCTAAGCAAAAAAAGTGCATCAAGAAGAATCAACGCTCCACAAGCACAGTGTATATAGTCTGTATAGATTGTTGCGTATTTTTCCAGGAATTGTTGGGTGGTTTCTAGTGTGCAGCGTGTGGTCGGCGGAG
>CAJVPT010002802.1:0-16686 GCA_910592055.1 Acaulospora colombiana
GATCCTCTACCAGAGGAAGGAACTCAAGAAAATGAAAGCCTGAAAGAAATTCTACTCAAAGGTGCTACTTATGGAATAAAGTGGTTGGGTTTTAAGCTTGGTCAGAACAACGGATAGTGATCTGCAGTGATGATCTGTGGGCAATGATGTTAAAGGTTGGAAGGGTATTCACCTGAACCATTAACGGAGCGATAAATCACTCTCAAAGTTGCACTTAGAGTTTTGGTATATTAAAACAAAACGGTGACGAGTGAGTTAGATAAAGTCTTAGCTTTAGCGAATCATTCAAAATATACAGTATACAAATGTTTAATAAAGCACACATATCTAGTCTGACCTAGGGTTAAAAAAAAAAAATCCAAATTATCAAATTATAAACTATTGTATCCAATATAATATTTCTAATATGTCATAAAGATTTCAAAAAAAAAATATTTAAGATACAATGGAAGGTCTCAAGTTTATATGTCAAAGATTAGAGAAGAAAAAAATAAGAGATGCTATTAAAACTGCTCTAAAATAGTAATGTAATAATTTGAAAAACAATTAGAGAAGAATGGTTAGCTCTCTAACAAATCAAGTTAGAAGTAAAATAGTACTTAATAGAGTCAAGATCAAGAAAAATGATACTTAAATATTATAATATAAAAAAAAATCAAAAATAAAATAAGATAATATTTTTTAAAGGCATTTAAGAAAAGAAAGACCAGTTATAAAAGTTTATTAAAAGATTGTAAAAAGGAGTACAGTTTTAGAGAATATATTAATAAGCATGATATAATAACCTACTCAAACCAATCTTTTAAAAAGAATTAGAGAAAACATTTCATATACTTTCAAATAATAAAGCTTCAAGAAGATCACAAATTTGCTATAAAATTCTAAAAAAATTAAGTCAGAAAAGAAAAGAAATCTTAAAAAAAAAAAACTCTTTCCACTGATTCCAATTTTTCAGAAAATTTTCATTTTTGATAATTTTTTGAGAATAAAAAAAACCAGTCAAAAAAACAAGAGAAATTATCTTTGTAACTAAAAAACTTACAAAAAAAAGTTCAAGAACTCTTCACAGAGTACAAAAGAGATAAATTTTACAAAATTACTAACTTCTATTACATAAATTTTTTCTTCTAGAAAGAGAAAAACAATAAGAATGACTGAATCACAGTAAGCTCTTGAAAGTTTAATATCAACTTCACAAAGCTCCTAGCCAGACCAGTGCAGGTTAACACCTTTTTAGATACCAAGAGAAACTTTATAAGCAATAACTCAAACCGATAAATCAGTCCAAGTTCAAATACTTATAAAACCTAGAGAGACGTCCAAGCTTTATTGATTATATAGTAAAGAAGCATATATATCACAACAATAACATTTCAATAATATTATATTATGCAAATATAGACATGTATACTTTTCACAACAAGCTCAAAAGATGTGTCAAATAAACAACATTAATATACTTTCTATATGTTTATACAAATCAATTATCAACAACCTATAACTTCATGTGTTTACTATTGATTGATCAACAATATCATCAATACTATTACAATATATACATGAAATAAATATCATCAACACATTACAACAAATAACAAGGTTTTTCTATATTATCAAAATAATAATAAAGAATAAATAAATCTGCAATACATGTCTAAGAAAACATAACAATGATTATCAGAAAAACATAGCAATATCAAACATAGTCAATTTACTCTTTATTATATGATCAATATATCTATAAGGAAATACAACTTTTACAGGTCACTAAGAAGTGAGAAGCATACATTATAGAGACTTTAGCTCAATTATCAAACAAATACAATCAACAATGGAAACTATGGGTGACACAAACCCTTCTTAATATTACTTTAACTCAAGAAATTATTATAAATCCCACTTTAGATCCAACCCAATACTCGATTATAGATAATATTATTGCTAGAATTCTAAATGTCGATCATATCACCTTTATCAAAGTCAACGTTCTCAGACAATACATTCTTTATCTATAGATCAAAGGACAAGAAAAAGAAAAAGATCTTCTAGTTTCATTTTTAGAGGATAAATACTTGAACATAATAGAACAAACTGAGCAAGCATAATACTTTTTGCAAAATATTATGTCAAGTTAGACAATACTTGAAAACAATCTTCTTATATACCACTCACCAGATAAGGCAATCGTCATGGAAGTTTAAACAATCACAAAAATAGAATTTTCAAATATTACTGAAATTGAAATGAGAGATAAGGAACTTGAAGATATAATCGAAATGGAAGTTATCAGTGAAAATATTAAAGAAGACAATATAGCTGAGCAATATACATACTGTATAAGACAAAAAATAGACCAAAGACATTCAGTATTAATGCTTTTTATATCAAGGTGAATAGTGAATATAAAATGGATGTATTCACTTCCAGGCTTCTAGGAAAAACCAAAACAGAACAAATAGCATATTTGCAAAATACATTAGGCCTGTCAAAAGATTTTTAACCCTTCAAAAAAGAATTTATCAATGGCAATGCATAGATAATATTCTGTTGCAAAAAGAAGAAAGATGTATTACAATGTCTCAAAAAGATTAACAAAAAAAAGTAAAAAAAACTTTACTATTATACTTATAGATATAGAAAAATAGTCAAACTCTATTCAACTATCAAATAAAAAACTTTTTCAGCAAATAAAAAATAAAGAAAAAACCTTAATGGTAGTTACACTTATAGATAGAAATCAAATATGCTCTCAATAAATAAAGACATATAACAAACATTCATATTTATAATTATTTATAATCACATAATAAATCAAGACATATATTACCCCTCATTATAAATATATCAGCTATCTTCATCCAACATGAGCCTGATGATAATGAAATTAATAAAATTATCAAATAGTATAATTCACAATCATTATAACTATATGGAACATATAATACTACCACAGATTTAATTATATGAGCAATCAAATATATCAAAGCCAAATCATATTACATTCTTAAAAATCTATATATACTAATGAAAAAGGCTATACAGTAATTTACTTCTCATTAGCACAAGATTTGAATAATATTTTAAAACAGTATATATTTATTTATAGCTATAAACTCACCTGAAGTGCTAGAGAACATTTTAGACAAAAACAAAGTTTTTCTAAAGAAAGACTTAATCATATCAGCAAAAGTGCTAAGAAGCACTTTGAAAAAGAAATGTTACAAAATAAAAAATTTACTCATATAGAAAGTAGTGAAGATAATGAAGAGAGAGTTCACTTCAAAACAATATACAACAAACTTTACTTAAGACAATTAGATCAAACTAATATCAAAAGCAATGTTAATATCAATTGATATACAATGTCTGAGGACAAAGCAGAAATAGAAAGAGATTCTAAAAAAAAATAGATCTAAAAAGAAGGAAAAAAAGGAAAAGACATAATTTTAAAGACAACAACATACTATTAGAACAATAGAAACTCCCCAATATTTTGTCACTGATAGTAACAGGAAGCCAATAAAACATTGTTATAAAAGACATTAATATGATAGATCTGAAAGTTCCTATCTAAAAGTGAAAGAGATCAAGATCCCTTTTACCAGATTCTAAATAATCTTAAATGAATAAATAATAGAATAAATTTAATTGAAGAAAAAACAAGCAATCAGAATAGAGTAAGAGAAAGGTGATAGAATAATTGCTCCTGAAATTAGTACCAGTCCAATCAATGTATACCAGAAGAGAGTTGATTCACAAGAAGAGTCAACTTATCCTGAAGAAAAGGACAATTTTGAAGGAAACAACAGACATAACACAACTCTCCTTATATAATATATAATACATCACAGAATTATTTTCTAAGTATACTAAAAAAGAATATAATCAATAAAATGGAAAAAAAAACACATGTTATATAATAAATATGCTATAGATAACTCTTCATTAGCCAATATAATTTTAGTTGAAATACACAATATCAGAGGGATCAATACTAGCCTGAATATATAAACTCATACAAAAACTCAATATAGATATTCTAGGTATCTATGAAATCAAACTAATAAACAAAGCAGATGAGTTCGCCTTTACTTCACAACAAATATACAAGTTTTTTCATAGTAACAATGATAAAAAACCCAGAGAATCTGGAGTGAGACTCATTATTAACAAAAACATAAAAAAAAAAGCTAGATTCTACAGAAAAAATAGAAGACTATATAATAGGAGCCAACTTTTTATCAACAAGATGTAAGCTTTATATCTATTAAGTATATCTGTCATAAAAAAAAACTGTAAGTAGATGGTTGCAACTACTACTTCAAAATAAAATCCCAGACAAGCAAAGAAATCACTTTAAGATCATAATCATGGGAGATTTCAATGCAGTTATCAATCTATTAGTAGATCAGCTACTCTTTGATAAAATAACACCTAGATATAGAAAAGCTGAAATAGACCTTTTCAACTTTCTAGAAGATTGAAACTATATAGATGTTTAGAATTCCTGGGAAGAAAAAAGCCCTATATTCATATGGACGAACAATATATTATATAACAGAATTGATTATATCTGATCATCACTAGAAATCAGTTTAAACAATATATACAAATTTAAAAATATTCCAGTAAAAACATTATTAGATAGTGATTATACTTTATTGTTGACAAGAATGACAACAAACAATCTGCTTAAGAATCAAGCTCAAGAACAACATAGATCAAAAGATAAAAAAATATCTAATACAATAAATTCTATAGCTAAACAATGGGAAAATTCAAATTCTGGATAGAAAACAAGTTTTTAAAAATCGATTCTCAATTTCCCAAATCAAAAGTGGTAAATAATTCTCAAGAACTTGATAAAGCCTGATATGATTTCAAGTTAATAATTATCAAGAGTGCATATAAGCACCTTAAAAAGAAAAAAATCTATCCTACTTCTAATATGAAAATAGAAGTGAAGCTTGGATCTGCAATTCCAAAGAAAGACTTCAAAACCTATAGAAAAGCTAATAAGATTTACCTTTTTTAAAAAAATTAGAAGTCAACGGAGTTGTTAAAATTCTAAAGGATAGAAAAAACCATTCAAAAATTAAAAAGTCTTAATAAATCCATTGATAAAGAAATAGCTTCTCACTAGTTACAAGAAGGAATTTCAGAACTATTGTAAAAAGTCACTAAGATAAAGTATACCCTTAGAATGATATGCAAGAAGAAATAAAGTTTTCACATCAGAAACCAAATTAAAGAAGTCCTAGAAATCAGATGTAAAGACCTCAAATTTAATCAAAAATGGATACTGAGCTCTATCCTGAACCACAAAAGACCCAAAATCATATTAGACTGAGTTTTAATCAAGAACCAAGAAGGAATAGAATACATAGCTACTAATCCTCAAACCATCAAAAGAAAAACTGAAGACTATCATAAATAAGCTTTTAACAAAGAAATATCAACTTTAAAAGTTTGGATTTCTCTTGGAAAAAAGAATACTAACCTAAAGAATGGATTGATCCAATATAATATTCATCATTAACAGAGGAAATCAAAATAGAGAAACTTGAAACTACTTTGCAGCACCTCCTAAATAAAAAGGCAGTTAATTCTTTACATATCAATTATGAAATACTCAAACACTTAGGTACTAAAGAAAAAGAGTCCTTATATTTACTATTCAACAAAATATTAAGCACTGGACAAATACCTAAGAAATAAAAAAGTAGTAATATCTATTCTATTCCTAAACCAAAGTTCTGAAGATATCAATTGAGCAATACAAGACCTATAGTTCTTCTTGAAACTGCTTGGAAATATTTTATTAAGATTCTTATCAATTATCTATCAATGATATACGAATAATATAAAATCCTTAAAGATTTAAACTTTGTTGGTTTATCAGGAGAAAGTACAATAGAATCTATTTATCTATTGAATAGTATGTGTGAAGAAGTGAGAAAAAAGAACTATAGATTTTTTTTTCAAGAAACTGCTAAGACATATAATACAATATTTCTTTTTATGCTTGAAAAAGCTATAGATCGAATTCAAATCTCAACAATTATCAAGAAGATTATAATAGATCTCCTCAAAGACAGAAGTTGTAGTATTATTCTTCCTAATAAACTCTCTAATTCAATAGTTATAGGAGATAGTATAGATCAAGAAGAAACAATCTCTCTATTGTTATGAAGAATTTTTTATGATCCATTACTATATAAAATCTAAAATAACATTATACTAGGTTATACTATAAAAAAAAATGGTCATTCAATTATTATAAACCTAAGAAAAAGACCAAGCTCTCTCTAAGACAGGCAGTAATCACATATATGAATAATACAATCTAGATTACCAAATCAAAAAAAGATTGGGAAAGTATTTTGGAAGAAACAAAAAAGGTTTACATAACAAATGACTTACAAATTAATATGACAAAGTCAATTCTCCTTATCATTAATTGAAATTCTCAAGACCTTGGAATGGTTCAAGCTGGAATAGAGAATACTATAGTTCATGAGATCAACAAAAAAGATTAAGCCAGATTCCTTGATATTTGATTAAAATTAAAACAGAAGAACCAGGACATGATTAACTCAATAAAATCAGAAATCAGGATAATAGTTTAGACAATAACTAAAAAGAAGTTGATAGAAAAATATACTTAATGTGTTATCTATAGAGTTTTGATTCCAAAAATAGAATATAAAATGCAACATTACACTTGAATGAGAAGATATGTAATGACCTAATAGCTATATTCAGAAAAGTTTTCAAGAATAAAGCTTTAATCTATGGAACAATTTCAAACAGTTGTATTTATAACAAAGAAATATATAGTCTTAAAAGTATTTGGCAAATATAGTGTTATGGGTCACGTGGATGATGCGATTTACATATAATGGTCTAGAATCCAAAAACCCAAAAGTCTGGTATGAAATATTGAGTATTGCAAGGTAAGAAACTATAGATAAGGCTCGGGTACTGATAAAGAAACTGTGTGTATTTGAAAAGTATAGAAAGTTTAGCAAAGCTTAGGGTTAGTATAGCCAATTATAAAGTAGATAGCCATTGTTAGATAGAAAAGTATAAATAGCTTACTAATGTATGCCAAAAAGGCAGAGCTGAATGTGTTAAGAAAAACAGCCTTCATTGAGAATAGAGATAAGAGTTAATAATATATCAAAGAAACAGAATGCAATAAAGGGACACTTACCTTCAGCCAAGTCAATTACCATGCCTCTTCCTTCCCTAAGTGTTCTTTATAGAGGTGTTCTCTTCTTTGTGTCATTTGTGAGTATTCTTGAGAAGTCTGGGTTATGTGAGGTGCTACGAATTAGTGACGGACTCGCCGGGATAGCCCACGACAATAGTTGAAAAGCCATATATTAGTACTATTCTGTCAACTTAACAATGGTTGGATTTTGTTTGGGTCCTAATAGAAAATAGCAAAGTTGAAAAACAATTCTCAGCAGAAGTATCGACATAGCTATCAGCAACTAGAACAGAAATATTGGTCATCCTTACTACACTATTCACTGCTCCTTGAAATACAATAGTCTTAATCTTCACTAATTGTAATATTGCAGTTAAGATATGGAAGTTCATCAGTTAACAAACAAAGATATCAACAAGAAGATAGAGAAAGACTACCAACTGATCAATATGAAGTAAGATTCAATATCTAGTAAAAAAGAAAGATCTTATCTTGAAAATTATAAGGTCAATGCTTATGGGATTAACAAGTTCGATAATTAGATAGATCTACTTGTTAAACAAGCTAAATGCAAGAATCTGATAATCTGAAATCAACTATTAGAGTTAGAAAAAGTCTTTACAATAGCTATATAAAGAGAATATACAATAGAGATTAGTATTAGAGAATTTGTTAAAATATTTAACAGGAAAAGAATCAGGAAAAACTAGATAGCACAGAAAAGGATTCAAGAATTATGGATTCAAAAAGATAAAATAATAGATTGATTAACCTTTTGGAATCAATTCAATCCATCCAATACCTTTGATATCTTCTTCAAAGCTAATAAAGATAAAAGCTTTCTAACTAACTTAACCCACAATAAACTTCCAGTACTGCAGATACACAAAAAAAGGAAACTAGATATTTATACTATAATGACTTGCCCAGTATGTGAACTTCAATAAGAGATATTAAAATATCTTTTCAAATGACAATCATCAAAGAAGCCATAGAAGACATATAGCAGAAAGCAAAAGAGAAAATTAATCATTACATTCATAAAGAAATTAAAAATAAGAACGAAGTTTATTCTACAACTAATAATTGAACAAGCAGATAGCTAAACAAGATCCAGCAATTTGATAGAAGCTTTTTTATACTATTTGTGGATACATAGAAGAAAACGAAACTATCTCTTTAAAGATTATCTCAAAGCATAACTCAAAATTCCTCTAGTATTTATATAAAGTATAATCAATAAACTTTGTCATAAAATGAGAAAAAACTTCAAAGAGAATATTTGAAACAGTCACTGCACTAAAGTAATATAGTGGAAAAAGAAACAGAATATTACTAAAAAGTCTAAAAGATCTAAAAGACCTAAATATAGATCAAATATACAGATTATACAAGAACAGAAAGAATCTTCAATATCCTTAGAAGATCTGGAAAAGGAAGCTTTTGAAAAAAAGGAGGGAAAAAAGTATATAGAAATTATTAAGGATTTGATTTATCATAGTACCAAATGGCTTGGTTTTTAACTGCAAACAGAATTTATAGTAATGATCTGTAGGCAATGATTTTATTAATTAGAGAATTTATCCAAGTTAGTAAAGGAGCAAAATATCATTTCCTAAGTTGCATTAGAGAAATAGGTTTAGATGATGGATAAGTTAGTATGTAAAAGTCAAAATATCTTGTAAATATCTTTGTATATATATAATAAAGACATGCCATGCTGACCTAACTGTAGGTTAAAAAAAAGAAAGAAAAAAAATCTTAAAAAAATATTTAATAACTTTTTGAGATAGAAAGTTATCTTGACACAATAAAAAAAAAGTTATATATATACTATAGCTAACCCAAAACTGTGGAGTTGCAAATTGTTAAACACTAGACCTATTATTCTATTAAAAATTATAAAAAATATTTCACCAAAGTCCTTACTAACAGAATAGAAAATATTTGTAAAAGCAATAATATTTTCAAAGAACTTAACTATGCAAGACTATCAGAAAAAAGTATAGTAGAACTGATTTAGATTCTTAATAATATTTGTAAAGATGCCAAAGAACATAAAAAGAAATTGTGAATACTTTTTCAAGATATAGCCAAAGTATATGACACAATCAATCTAGATATGCTGATAAAAGTAATAGAAAGAATCAAAATTTCATAAGATTTTATAAATATCATGATGAGTCTTTTTCAAAATGGAGAATTTCAAGTAATATTTAAAAATAATTTTATAGAATCAATAGTAGCTAAAGATGGAATTGATCAAAGAGAAACTATTTTACTATTACTATGGAAAATTTTTTATGATTCTTTATTTTGAAAGATTTAAAATAATACACAAAGAGATTATAAAATTTCAATTACTTGAAATTTAGACCTAAAAGAACAATCTACTAGAAGGCTAGAATCAAGATATATAGCAATAACCTTTATAGATAATACAATATGGATAGCAAAATCCAAAGAAAATATGAAAAAGAAAGATCCTAAAAGCTGCAAGAATCTTTTATAATATTAAAAACTCTCAAATCAACAGTAGCAAGTCAGTTTTAATAACTATTAATAATCTAATTTCTATTCTGAAGAAGTTTAGATAAATGCTAAAAAAGAAATAATCAAAGAACTTAATAGAGCAAAACAAGTCAAATTTCTAATAATTTGGATAGGCATTCAAAAAACTACTATTGAATTTAAGAAATATATATTTAAAGAAGTTACTATAATAATTAAAGTCTTAAAAAACAAGAAAATAATAAGCAAACAATTTCTCTATATTCTAAATAGAATATTAATACCTAGAATAGAATTTAAAATGCAATATAGTATATTGTCCTGAAAATATATAATATTTTAACTACAGTATACAGAAAACTCTTTTAAAACAAAAGAGTTTTATATAGATCTATATTATATAATATAATTTGGAATCACTCTTTTCCACTCGCATCAAAATTCTTAAAAAATTTTTTTTATGGTAACAACTCAAAATATTGAAGAAAAAACACAACGCTCACAAAGAGCTCCGATAACAAATATGTTAAAAAGGTCAACAAGAACTAGAGACCTGACAGTTAGCTACACAGGGGAAAGAATACTGACAGGCAGTAGCAAGATCTCTAAACCATTACTAAAAGTGAAACTCAGAAACAAGTTCAACTCCCTTACAGGTACGAAGAAGAATCAAACACCAACATCAATGAAAATGAAGAAAACAACAGAGAAAGTAACGGAAGTAATAAAGATCATCAAAGTTGATATCAAGAATCAGGAGGACATGGAGCTTGAAAACGAAGAACATATCAATAGTCCTGATACTAAGAAAAACATCGCGGAGGCCCCAGAACCATTAGAGGAAATAACCATGAAGATCAGACCGATCTCACCCACAACAATAACTTCAACAGCATCAATAGTAGGAGAGGGAGAAGAGAACTGAAAGAACCATAACAACATTATCAACAATAACTACAGTTATAATAGGAACCCAGAACCAGCAATAGCAGAAATGAAATATAGAAACCCTCAGGAGGAACAGGACACACTCCATCCAGGAAAAGTATTTATTGATCCAGAAAATATACCTGGCTTCTCAACAGAGGAAAAAATTAATCATATTTATAACAAGTTAGAGCACCTAACAACTCTAAAACATGTATACATAAAATTCCCTATCGGTACACCAACAATCACAGCTATCTTTAGCAATTACCATGAGGCCACAATGGCATGTGAAACAGAGATCACTAGCAATGAACAGGTCAAATTTAGGCCTGCACCACAGATCGGTACCCAGGAAAGCAAAGCCTGATTTATTAGGATCTGGAATATTCCCATAGTACATAAAAAAGGAAATTGTCAGCTTATTCAAAGACAGGACAGTAATTGAACACATTGTGCTATAGCCAGCAGGCGCCATTCAATTAGGAACAGTATAGTTCAGCTCAAAAGAAGCATTTGAAAAATATGACCAGGCATGGGTCTTCTATAAGGATAATGTCTGTATGCACGTATACCTCACAATAAGAACCCGCATAACAAAAGAAAAAAAAAATCAGTACAGTGCCATCCTTGCCAATCTATCACAAGGAACCACAGTAGGAGACCTGTGAACAATCATCGATCAGACATATGCATAGGCCTGCTATCTTCCCTTAAATCACCTCAACTAAACTAAAAGGTTTGCCATTCTATACTATAGGAATATGCAAGAACTGAATGAAACAAAAACTGCCACACTGCAAATAGGAGATGTGGAATTGACATGGGTAACTAAAACAATAAAACTCTGTTTCAGCTGCAGAGCACAAGAGCATGATATCAGCACCTGTATCATAGAAAAAAAGGAGCTAGTGAGGAAAGAAAGGAACAATAAATTAGGACAGCCAAGACTTTCATCCCAACAACAAAGAGAACCTTCCTTAACAAGACAAAGCAATGGATGCAGAATAGCAAATGGAACAAACCCAAGATGAACATATGCCAGTATCACAAGAGGAGCACCTACACAACTGATATAAACAGAAATAATTCTGGAGACCCTCAGACAACTCCAAGCAGATATGAATGCAATCAAGTACCAGATTCACATATTGGACAGAAGAATTATAGCAATCAAAATAGGTTCCACCATTAAAGCAAAATGCCTAGTGATTCCAAATCCCTTTCCAAGCAACAACTCATCACTAGTAATATCAAGCTTCAAGACCCATCACCAAAGGGAATGGATATCAGACAACAACAGGAAATACTAAACCAAAGAATTAGTCAAATAGAATCCACAATAGACTCCACTATGAGAGAAATGATGGACTGCCTGGAATTACACATCAAAGGAACAAACACAACAGAACCCATTTCCCAATTCATGTGCAATAACTATGATTGATGACCACATAGAAAACAACACTTGCAGTAGGCAAGAAATTAAAGAAAATAAATCAAACAGAAAACAAAACAGGTGAAAAATGGAAACAATAAATGTAAGAGGGATCAATAACGAAGTAGATAGACTAGAATTACTGGAATTCTGTTAAGAAACTCAAATCGGCATATTAATAATAATAGAAACATGGCTGACAGATAATTAGAAATGGTGGGATATAGAAAACAAATATCAAATATGGACAACAAAACTAACAAATCGAAGTTACAGAGCAGGGGTAGCCATAGTAATAGAAAAGAAGTGGTTCACACATGTTTACAACATTGAAAAATGCAAAAATCATGGTCTGCTTCTGGATATAGCTTTTAGCAGAAAAATTCAATATAAAATAATAACAATATATAACTTAGCAAATGAAAATGAAAAACAGGATAGAACAAAACTTTAACAATGGTGCAAAGAAAAAATTAGCAAGGCAAAGGAAAAAAACATGTATATAATAGTAATGGACAAATTCAATAAAGTAGCAAATGAGGTTCTGGACTGCATAACAGAAAAGATAAGAAAAACCAAACCATGACACATAACCAATACAATGATAACATTCAACCTCATAAACATATACAGAAATATCCACTCTTCAACAAGAAGTTTTACATACAACAGATTAAAATCAGAGTATGGAAGCAGACTAGATTATATCTAAATGTCAAGACCCTTATTCTCTTTTATCATCGAAGTATATCACACAGCAATAGATACAGTTATCAAAAGTAAACATATGATAGTGATGCTATATATCAACACACTACATACCATATGATCCAAACTGATAAACAGGAACAATATCAGGAAAATCAGATCAACTATACTAACTCCAATTCTAAACAGTGGATCAATTTTACAAGGAAAATGGATGAAAGTGCAAAGGGAATCCTTAAGAAAAACTACAGATAGCCGAAGAGATATAGCAGCACTTTAAGGAAGCAATATCTACAGCAGCAAAAACAACCCTCAGAAAGAAAAAAAATCAGAGGAATACTGGCACTATACATAAATCTAAATTTAAAAAACTGATGTGGAAACAATTCAAATTGAACAGAATATACAGGTGCTGTCAAACATGACTAGTAGAGCCAGATGCCAGATAAGAATTAGAAAAAATATTTATCAAAGAAGAAATCAATGAAATCAACATATTATTCTTATGTATAACAACACTACTCCTCTTCCAGAAAGACACAACACAGAATAGAGAAGCTCTACACAAATGGTTATTAGAAATCAAGGAAATCTGGGAAGTTGAAAACACAATCACAAAGGTCAAAGTGAAACAGGAAAAGAGAAAAATTATTCAAAAGCAGATGGAACAAAGATACAAGTACTTAGAAAAACAACCAAAAAAGATGATCAACAACATACTAAATTAACAATCAAGGGTGATCAACACACAAAGGCTAATCGAAAGGACACAGGAGAATGAGATAGAAATCATAACAGACCCAGAAACAATTAAAAGCAAAATCAAGGAACACTTTCAAAAGTAAACCTGAACAAGACAAATCTTAGACATCGAAAACTTTCCACACTAGAGACAACAATATGAACCCAAGCAAGACATAAAGAAGTACTGGTTTGACAAAGTAACATCAAAAATGGATATGTTGGAGATAAACAAGGCCATCAAAAAGAAAAAGAACATCAGCGCATCAGGTCCATCAGAAATATCATACATTCTACTCAAAAACCTGGAAAAAACAAGGATTGCGTTGTTAGAAGTACTCTTCAATACAATCCTTGACACAGGAAATACTTTGCAAAACTGGAGAAAAGGGAATTGATACTCAATCCCCAAACCCAAAAACTGGTTAGATGACATAAACATAACATAACCAATCACCCTTTTAGAGACAACCAGAAAAGTGTTCATGAGCATTCTATCAGATAGAATATCAGAAATATATAATAAACACAGAATATTGTGTTCCAACAACTGGGCTGGTTTACTAGGAGGAAGTACTCAAGAACCGATCCACATTCTAAATAATATTATGGATGAAGCCAGAAAGTTCAAAAAGGAGGCCTGGATCTTCAGTCAAGACATCAGCAAAGTCTTTGACTCAATCAATAAAGATATTATAATCCGGGCCCTCAAAAGAATTTGTATACCAGAAAAGATAATAAATATTGTAAACAATATATTAGTAAATAGAAACAACAAGGTAATTATAGCACATGGCCTCACTGAAGAATACTTCATACAAAATGAAATTGATCAGGGTGACACCATCTCCCTATTGTTATAGAGAATCTTCTATGATTCGCTATTACAAGAAATAGAGAACAAACATATGGGCTATACTATGGGAGCAAAAGTACCACTAGACCTTACATCATCGAATCAGGAGGAAATAGCAAGTACATAGATAAAACAGGTATATATCATAGCAACTGCCTATATGGATAACACCACATGGTTCGCAAGCAATCAAGCTGATATGCAAAACTATCATAAATAAAGTAACAGAATTCCTAAAGATTAATGACATATAAGTTAATGGCGAGAAATCATCGCTGATTTGTCTCAATGCAAGCAAAAAATACAGAAAGAAGGGAATCACACTCAATGGAATACAGGTAACACCTCTACAGAGCAATGAAGCAACAAGAATCTTAGAAGTATGAATCTTAGAAGATGGAAAGAAAACATAACAGAAGAATATTATTAAAGGAAAAATTGAGACAACCACCAAGATCCTGATATGGAAAAAAATCACAAACAAACAAACAAGATATATTATCAACCATGTCCTCTTCCTAACGATTGAATACCTCCTTAATAACTTGGTCCTATTAGAAGAGGAATGTGATAGACTAGATAACAAGATAAATAGAGTATTCAAACATAAAGCAGGACTGGCTGCAACAACACCAAACTGTATCATTCACTATGACTTTGGATATAAGCTCTTCAGCTTATGGGATAGACAGATTCTTATGCACAGGAAAAACTTGCTTCACAGATTGAATAGCCATGACCTGGGTAGAAAAACAATCCAAATTAGACTACAATATCTACAGAATGAATACTGATCCAACATATCCATTCTAATGGATAAATTATCTTTCTGGACTCAAAGAAGAAAAAACCTGACAAATGATATACTAAACATATTAAAATGTCAGGGAATTACAATGGCTTTGATGGAACATACATGGTTTAGAAAAATAGTTTGAAGAGAAGAAAGGATCATCAAGGAGATAGTAACAGAGGAATGGTACTATAAACACAGAAGCTTTCTTAGACATAGAAAAATCCTTTTCTTCGATCAGCTCCTCAATGACAACAAAATGAGATTTCTCACTTGGCAACAGGTACGTGCCAGATTGGGGAAACAAGGCCAGACCCTCCTTTGGTACAGAGATCTGAAAGAGTTGTCAACCAAATCAGGAAATTTACAGGAGAGAGAAACAAAAGAACTAACATCTCCCAGAGAATCCAGGGACATCAGCCCAAGTATCAATAACTTCCGATCTAATACTTCAGTATACCCGCATCAATAACAGTCAACAATAAGATGGCTGGCAACCAAGAAGGGCACGGAAACAGTGATAACAAAGAAAAAGAAAATCTTAAACAATTAAGCTATTTTAGCCACACACATGATCAGAGAAAAAAGTCGCCACCAGTATTCAAATGCAAAGGTTGCTCCTTTAATGATACAGAACTTAGAAAACAATACAAGGATCAACAGCAATGTGTAATGATGCAACTACTGATAAAGTCAGTAAACATCAAGATTTTGAAGAGTACCAGGGGTTGTATCACAGAACCAGGGGAGTCAAACATAGAATAACCCTGAATTAACAGATTCCAATCATCCTCTCAGGGTATCGAATATGCACTCAAAGAGATTAATAGCAGATGTCCATCCAATACAGCTTCACCAACCATATATCTGGACCCATATCGATCACAAAGACCCTAATCTAGAAGAGACTAAGGGCTCTGCCCAGAACAATAGCAAGATTATAGCAGATCTTATAAGAAATCACTTCCTGAAACAACTTACAAATATACACAGATGGCTCCTTCACTAGACAACTCATCAACAGCAAAATGGGGATTGGATGGGTAATCCAAACAAAATCAGGAGCAGACATTATCATATTCCAGGTAGAAACCTGAGATATTCCATCCTTCACCAGAGTTGAACTAACAGCGATACTAATAGCAATCAGTACAATTGGTGCAGAAAAGAAAATAAACATAATTACAGATAGTCAAAGCACAATCAATGGGATAATAAGGCAAACCAAGATAGGTATCACAAGAAACAGGACAACAAAGAATCTAAACAGATGTTTGATCAATACAATTCTAGAAATCATAGAGACACAAAGAATAAAGGTCAAGTAGAAAAAAATTAAAAGTCACGTAGGCAATCGAGGAAATGAACTTGCAGACAAACTTGCAATGACCACACTGGCAGAAAAGCCCAAGGATATTATTAGAATACATGAACTAAACTCAACAGGTGATATGACAATACTTAGATGGTACCAAGCTTTCATAGATCTTCTCTTT
>CAJVPT010002803.1:0-16684 GCA_910592055.1 Acaulospora colombiana
ATCGATTACAAAATTGTTTTGTGATTTAAAGTAATATGTACCTAATTACACCTAATAAAGTGGGCCTGTTTTTGAGCAAAAAAAAAAAAAAAAAAAAAAAAGATTTTTTTTAAAAAAATCAATTAAAATATATCAAATTTTTATATTAAATTAATAAAAAATAAACTTTTTTTTTTTTTTTTTTTTAAACGCTGGCACAGCCTTGTTTTATTTGTTATAATGGATAGTAACATTGGAAAATTATATATTTGAATCTATTTTGTACTATCTATCTACTTACAAGTAAAACTTAATAGAAAGGTATTCCCTAAGGAGCCTTTCACCTTGAGGCTTGTTGCCACTCTATCTGGAGGGCTAATCTGCCAAGGCTGGGCTAGTGCTAAAAGAAATTTCGAAAATGTGAAATGAATCAACAATATTATTTATCCAGGCATTCATGTAGCTGTTCACCAATTTTGTAAATTGACTTTTAATGTGGAATTCTCTTTCTGTGAAATAAGTATCTAAAGGGGTTGTGCTATACTTGGCTGCTCTCTCTTTTTTCCTGGTGATTCCTGCCTTGCATTTTCATTCTTGGAACTGTTCGCATCTGTCAGTCCATATCTCGTGGAGGTATTCTATTATCTGGGTTCTTATGTCTATAAAACATTGGATTCTAGTATATTTTTCTATGATCACCTCCCTGATTTTGTAAAAGGTTCTTTTGAAGATTGCACCTTTGATATAAGCTTCAAGATATGGTGTAGAGTCTAGGTTCAACTCTGCCAACGTGGGATTCCTGTTGAAGTTTTTTGAGTTTTGTTCCTTGTGTATATTTATACAGTTTATTATTATTTCCTTAATTTTTCTTCATGTCTTTTCTTTTTGTTCCTGGCAGATAAAGGGGTGGGTACATGTCTCACTTCTGCACATTGCAGGCATTTATTGTCTTGATAAATTGTTGATAATCTTTTGTTTAGTTTTTCTTTTATTGGTAGTTCATTGTTCCATAAGTTCAGACTGGATCTTCTGTATTTTTGGTCTTCCCAGTTTGTCATGTTATTACTCATTTTGGTGTACTGCAAATGGTCAGTTGTTGTTTTCCAGTGGATTTGTGAAATCATTAGGTTATTGAAGTTGCATCTGGTTCTGTTCAAAAGTCTCTATTTTGCTAAGTGTATCACCCGGATTATTTGCTATGTTGTCTCTTTCAGTAGGATGTCTAGGTTTTGGTTGTTTCACTGTGGAATAATTGTTGGATGTTTATATGAATATGGGTTGATCTCTAATATTTTTTCCCCGGTTTCATGCCTTGAGTTTGTACTATTTATGCTAATTTGTCTGCTTGTTCATTGTGTTCTATCCCTGAATGTGCTTTTATTTTGATTATTTTCACTATGATGCTCTTGCTTTTGCAAAGATGTTTAATTTTAATAAGGAGATTTGTGTTTTTTTTGTGTGTTTATTATTTTATTTTCTGGTGTTCCCATTATTTTGTTTATTCTATTTATAGCTGCTTGGCTATCTGTAAAGATTCTGGTCCTATTGTATTCTGGCATGATGCTAATTGCTATGAATATAGCTGTGATTTCTGCCCTTGTTGAAGATAGATGGTTTTGGATTTGATCATGGAATTTAAATTCTTTCTTGTCAAAAGGTATGATGACTCATCTGAAGCCCATGTAGAAACTATTATTAATTTTTGTGAGTAATCCATCTGTGTATATATCGAAAATTGTATAGTTTTCCAGTGCTATAGCTATGCTTGTAAGTTGCTCTGAGATCTGATCTGTTGTATTAAAGAGATGTTGCAGTCACTTTGTCTTTTCAGATATATATATTTGAAGTTCTTGTTCTTGTATCATATTTTCTCTGGTGGTGAGTTCCTCTAAAGCTGTGTTCATTGAGTTAGGGGATACTCGATTTCTTTACCTTGCTGACTGCTGGGTTATTGCAGGGGCCTCTCTGCATAATACCTTGCTTTTTTGCACTGGAATGTTCACTGCCTGTTGTTTTGCAATGATAAAGGTACACTCTGTTGCTTGTTCCAGGTTCTGCTGTATATTTCTTGGACATCCGGTGCATGCCTGTACTGGGGATTGCTCTTCTTTTTGTGTATAATGTTTGTAGAGTGTGTCATTCTGATTTATCCTTTTCTGTTTTCTTCCTATTATGATTTTCTGGTCTTGTTTAGTACATATCCAGTGGGATTTTATTATGTTTTGGTTAGTTGTTGGGGTACATTGAAGGAAAGTGTTGGTTTCTTTTACTGAGACAAGTTTGTTGCTCTCTAGTTAGGTTTTTTATAGTATGGAACCAAGTTGGAGTTGGATCGGGAATTGGTTTTCTTTCAGGCCTGATGATTTGACACCAGTGCAGGGTTTTAGTTCTGTTTGTGTTCATTAGTTGTCCTGTGAATAGGAGCCCATATTTTTGTAGTTTGTGTCGATTTTGATTGTAAAAAGCTTTGCTTACAATGCTTTCAATGGTAGTATCGATTTCTGTTATTGTGGTTGGTATGGGGTTCTCCTTATGTGTTTTGAAAGTGATACCATGTCTTCTTAGTAACCAGACGATGTCATGTGTTAGGTTTATCCCTTGTCTTTTGAAATGTTAGGTTAGATGGCTACATACATTTTTGATCGACCAAAACTGATTCTGTAGTTCTTGAAGTCTTGCTCTTGCAATTTCTCCTGATATATTACCATTGTTTATTCTTGTTGGCCAATTTCTTGCATGTAGGAGTAGTTGTCTATCCCAGATGTGAAAGAGACCATACTCATACTTGTTATGTAACATGTTGTTCGGCATGGTTTTGGGTAGGCCCAGTTTGTGTTTGTATGTTGTTGTTATACTACTTATTAGAAGGTTGCATTCTTTCTCTGCTAGTATTATGTCATTGCAGAGATATTCTATGCAGGGTAGCAGAACGTGGTTCACTATATATTGCATTTGTTTATCTGTTACTCTCTTCATTCCCATGAGTGTTCGAGTTTTCCTGACTTTCTGTTGGATAAGTGATCTCTGGTATTCCTTCTTTCCCGAGCTGTCATACCAGACCCCAGAATTCTGACTGGTGTACCCTTTGAATTACCTTTTATCATTTGTTGATTCATTGTTACTCCTGATTCGCAGTCACTCTTCTTTCCATTTATTATGATCAGCTGTGACTTTTGTGGATTGACTTGGATGTCATTAATATGGTAGAATTGTTCTGCTCTTTCCACTATTTGCTGAAGCTCTGGTTTATTGTCTGTGATCCAAGTTGTATCATTCATGTAAGCATTTACTGCTATATTTGTACGGATTCTTTTCTATCCTGTTTCCAGGTTGATGCAGCTTTTAGAGATAATTGGATATCCTTTGAATTCGTTTTTGATTTTTGTGATGAGGGGGTCATAGAAGATTCTCCAAAGTAGAGGGGAGATGGTGTCTCCTTGGTCGATACCATCATTTACACTGTATGCTTCTGTAGGTCTATAGCAGGTGAGTATGATATTTTGTCTATTCTCTAGTATATTTGTTAGAATGTTGGTTATCTGTCGTGGGATCTTTATTCGGTTCATTGCTTTGATCAGCATCCCTATGTTTACTGAGTCATATGCTTTCAATATATCCTGACTTAAGATCCACACTCTTTTCTTGTGTTCCTTGGCATGCTCAATAATGTTGTTTAGGATGTATATTGGTTCTTGAGTACTGCTTCCTGGAAGTGCAGCCCAGTTTAGTTCAGACAGTATATTGTGCTCTTTGAAGCATTTGATCAATCTGTCTATTATGATCTTTGTAAAAATTTTCTGGCCTGTGTCTAATAAGGTAATCGGGTGTATAATATCTAAGTTGTTTTCCCACTCCTTGGGCTTAGGGATTGGGTATATTGTTCCTTTACTCCATTCTCTTGGGGTTTCTCCCTGCTTGAGTATTTGGTTGAAAATTGTTCAGATTGTTTCTAAGGCCTTATCTCCAAGTTTCTTGTATGCTATATATGGAAGTCCGTTTGTGCCTGGGGCATATTTAGTACTATGGCTCCTAATGGTTTCCTTTATCTCCTTCAAAGATATATCTTGTAGTACTGGTGCATATATTTTCTCCTTAATTTCGTTCTTTGGTCTATATTCCCTTTTCCAAAGTGTGTAGTTGCCTAGGGGTTGTATTTTTCTTGCTAGAGTCCAAGTATGGTAATGTTGTTAGACTTTGTTTTTTATTTCTTCAGGATCTGTAATAATGTTTATCTCCTCACCTTTTTCTATTAGCTTTTCCAATGTTATCTTTCTATGTGGTCACTCCAAGATGTTGTCGATCATTGCTCTCTTGTTGCTTGCCAGGAATGTCTGTCTGATTGCAATTCTTTGTTGCCTGATTCTCACTTGTTTTTTATTGGTGATGGCTTTACTCACGATCTTGTAAGCCTTGATATTTCGATGGATTACACTTATCCATTCTTGAGGATACTCCTTTGGATCTTCTTGTTGGATTTTTCTGAGTTGTGCCACCAGGTCTGGAAAGTGATTCTCTATTAGTTCTGGTATTTTGATCACAGCCAGAATGTTGTCTCTATGAATTTGTCGGATTTGGTTTTTTCACATTTGTAGTTTTATCAATGGATTCTCTTGTTTGTGTGTATCTAGATATATTCTCTTTTTGTAGTGGTGTTTCCTTTTGGGAATATAACTTTTTGCTACTTTGAGGATGTGATTGCAAAGAGCATTCCATTTTTGGTCAGTTGTTTCTTGTGTTATAGGCTGTTTAGTCAGATTTTCTTCAATTTCCCTGAAGAACTTTGTCCATTGTTCGCACTTGTAAGATGCCAATTATATTTGTAATTTTGTTTATGGTGTGTTGTTCTCTTTCTTGTGTTTAGATTCCAGACTTCGATCTCCGTTACTATGGGAATGTGATCACTGCTTATTAGAGGATTTATTATATTCTCAATGGTGACCTTGCTGCTTTGCCAGGTGGTGGTTTGATTGATCCATATTTGATCAATTTGACTTTTGCTATCTTCTTTTTTCCATGTATACTTTTTTTTTTGTGGATTGTGGAGTCGGAAGGTGTCTTCCAGGTTATTGTTTAGAAGCACCTCTATTTGAGGACCTGATGATTTGTTTGAGGTGGTCAGTTTTCTGTTACTGAATTTGTCTAGTGATAGGTTTGGTGTATCATTTAAGTCTCCCAAGACCATAATGTTCCAGTCTTGTTTGTTCACTTCTTGTATCCATTTGGCTAGGATGCTTAGGGTTTTTTGTCTTTTTTCACATCTTGGATTTGTTGGGAAGTAGATACCGATGATTCGAACTTTTCTTTTGTTCAGGAAAGATAGGTCTGCTCAGATTAGTCTGCCTTCTCATGTTTGATGACTGTAAAGGTGTGTAGCAATATCTAGGTTTAGTTTAACCTTTGTCCGATCATTTGTGTTTCATCGTGGGTCCAGATTATGTGGTATTCAGGATATTTCCAATACTTTTATTGTGCTGAGGAGCCATTTGTTTCTGTGGTGACTATTATACTTCATTGCTGTGTATAACACATGTTGAACCAATTTGGTCTTTATGTTCTTTCGCAATCCTTTGACAGTTAAGTGTAGCTACTTTCTAAATTGGTGACCGGAACTTCTCTACTATTGCTATATTTTAATTGTTATTATTGTTTAGTGGTATTTGTTGAGAGATGAGTTGGATGGTGGGGTTTTCTACTATATTTTCTGTGTTGTCTTCTTAAATTTCTTTGGTTGATTTGGAGGCTAGGATATCTTCAATAATGTTTTCTTCTTCGGGTAAAGTGCTTATTGTCCTTCCTATATTATTATTATTGGGTTGATGTTTTTGTTTCCTGGTATGAGCCCAGTGATTACCTCGAGAACTCTGTTCATATTATTATCCATTCTATCGATTTATAAGTGTAGTTATTGTTGTTGTACTTGGATGCTGTTTCACTGGTTTCCTGTCATATTTGGTTGTTGTATTGTTGCTGTGCTTGTTAAGAGAATTGGTTCCTCTTCAGTTTGACTCATGGTCTCTATGTCTTCCCCTTCTAGAAACATGATTCTTTTATCAAGGTCTGTGATGTCTTCTTTGATAGTTGTGATTTCTTTTTGGAGATCTTTCAGTATTGTTAGGATTTTATTGAGGGTATCATGTTCTTCTTGATCTTTTGGTCTTTCCTTATTGATGTGATTCTATTTGACTGCTGCTGCATATGAGCCTGGATGTGTCTTTTTGTTTTTAGGAGGGATTGTCAGGTTTCTAACTATGCTTGTCCGTGCTGGTCTATATTTATTGTATAATTTCCCAAATTTGTTTACTTGTTCATGATGGCATTGTTGCCATTGTGCTCTTCTCTTCTTGGATGGGCACTTTGCTACTAAGTGGTCTGCGCTACCACATATAGTACACAGTTTGATCTCGATAGGTTTCCATTCTATAATAGTTTCACTAAGTTGAAAACTTTGTGCTACTGCTACCACTAATTCTTCCTGTGTTTCAAAACTGATTACTGTGAAGTGTTTTCTCTTGTATGACATGTATCTTAGGATATAATATGTTTTTGCCTTGCTTTGTATACAGATATAATGTAGGTCAAAGGCTGTAGTATTTGGTGGTAAGTTGATGAGTTTGACTGCAATAGTGCCTCAATCTTTCATTTGTTGTAAAGACCATTGTGTGTCGAAAATTCTAACTGAATCTGCTTTCATGGGGATGCTCCATTTCTTTATGATTTGATCTTTTTCCTCTTTTCGGGAAAAGGTGATCGTTGCAGTTTGCCACATTTGTTGCGTAGACATGCTGATATTGGTGATTGCTCTGTATTTAGAAAAGGTTTGTTGCACATCAAGGAATTTTGTGTCTAAAGGGATATCCCACACTCTGATACTGTTTTCCCTTTTTTATTCTAGTGAGGTGTTTTCCATATGTATGAGATGTTTATGATCGGTATCAAGTAAGATTGTGTTGCATGCTTCGACAGCTGCCTGTTGGTTTCCAAATATAGCAATGATATGTTCATCTTCATTTTTTCCCTTGCTGCGGATGTCGATCAAGCCTTCGAGAAAGTTGAGGCTTCTTGTCAGGTATGTGATTTTTTGAGTGGATGATTTTCCTGGAATCTCAGTAGCTTTTATACTGACTTTTACTCTTTCTCTATAATACTTAATGCTTCTATCGAAAGGGGATCTTGGCCTGGGTTTATGATAGAAATTTAAGTTTTCTTCTGGTCTATTCCGTGGATAGGCAGTTTTCCTATACTCTGTTGTGTTCATGGACGAGCTGGTTTAAAGTCCTCTTCCATGGGATATTCTTCTGCTTCCGTTTCTTCGTTTCTTTCCTGAGGTTCCCTTGTGAAAGCTGCTACGGTGGTTTCATGTTCCATTTCCCTTTCCGGAATAAATGTATTTGTTGAGTTTTGATCATTTTGCTGGAAGTTTTCTTCAACTTGTTTGCTCCATTGTGCTTGGGGTTTTGTCACGGAAAAGCTTGCCTGCTCAACTTCTTTTCCATTCTCTGTGGTGTAGCACATTCTCTTCATGTTGTTTTCCTGTTCGTTTGCCCTGAGTTCCACTTGACTGGTTGTTTTTCCCTTGTCTAGGGTTGTTTCCTTTGGAAGCTGCATATTGGATTCTTTGTGTGTAACTCTTGTGTTTCCTTTCGCCAAAATGTTTTCATTATAGTTGGATCTTGTTTGTAAGTGTCTACTTCTCAGTTTCCTTTGTGAACTCATCTCTTCATTCGCTTTTTCTTTTCCTTTAAAAATTACTATAAAAGGAAATTTTTAAGAAATCAGTGATCTGCGAGAAAGAGTTTTTTTTTTTTTTTTTTTGAATAAAGAATAAACTAACTATAAAAATAATAGATCTAAAATAATGAGTAATAAAATGTATAAAAAGAACAAGAAAAAAAAAATAAATAATGAACATATAAAAAATATATATATAATTATAAAAAAATCTAAAATCTAAATATAATTATAATTTAATTTTCACTTGTATCAAATTTCTTGAAAAAAAATTTTTATGATAGCAACTCAAAATATTGAAGAAAAAAATATACTCATAAAGAGCTTTCCCAACAAATATATTAAGGAAGTTAATTAGGGTAAAAGACTTGACAGTCAGCTACATAGATGAATAACTTATCACTAATAACAGCAAAATCATTAAATCAATCTTGAAAACAAGACTATTAGCAAAATTCTACTCCATGTCACTGATAAAGAAATATAAGGCCTGACAAAGCAATAATAAAGAACATAACCCTCAAGACACAAAACACTCAAAGAAAATAGATATCATAATGAACAATACTGGAAAGTAAGAAGAAACAACAAATATAGATCTGAAAAAAGAAGAGTTTACAAATTAAATAAAAACTCTAGAATAGAATAGGAGATGAGACTATTCTCTTCAATTACAATAGTATTAACAATAACTATAAACCTTATATATAACACATTTATTGATAATCACAATAATATTCTTAATCAATAATATAGCTTCAGAGATCAAGAGCAAAGCCAAAATGTAGAACTGATCTCAACAATCGTCAAATTAGGAAAAGTCCTAATAAGCATAAATTTTTTTTGTCAAAAACAAATATGAACATCTCAAAACCTTAAAATATATAAAAATTAAAGTAACAATAGGCATACCTATAATCACAGCCATGTTTAAAAATTATAATAAAGTATAGACTATATACATTACTAAGATTACTGAGAATAAAAACATCTTAACAAGAATTGCAGTATTGATTAGTACAATTGAGGGTTAAGTCAGATTCATCCAAATGTGGAATATCCTAAACACCTTCATTAAATAAAACATAGCTAAATTGTTAGAGAATCAATTAACTCTTGAATATATAAATATACTATTTATATATTCAGTCTAATTCACCATTATATAATTCAAAACTAGTGGTAATTATAAGAAACAAGTCCAAAAATAGGCAATTTATAAAGACACTAGCTATATGTGCATATGTCCTATATTCATAACTCGTAAAATGAAAGAAGAAAGGAATAAACTTGATACTATCCTAGCTAATATTTCACAAGAGGTAACCTTAAATAAATCCTTTAGTAAATCAATGATCAATCATGTTATCTCCCACCTAATTACAAAAATCAAATTAAACACTTCACTGTAATTTATTATATAAACAAACAAGATCTCACTCAAGCTCTAAAAACTACTCCCAAACTTCAAAACAATGATCTAAAATAGATAGACAAATTAGCAAAACTGTCTTTTATTGTAAAGTATATGTTTACAATATATACTTTTGCTTTTATAAAGAAGATCAACTTTCCACAACCAAGACTTAATAGACTTGACCAATACAGACTTCTTCCTCCTCACAAGAGAGAATCAATGATGCATAGAGATCACAAATAAAGCCAACATACCAACTATGTCGAATCTAAATAAACATATTTCAGCATTATAAAAGGAATTAATAGAGGCCTAGACAAGATAGAATCAATTTTCAATATTTTTAAACAACTTCAAACTGATATGCTCTCAGTTAAATACCAAATTTACAATCTGAAAAGAAGAATCACTGTAGTGAAGACAGGTTAAACACAAAATTCAAGGGACCAGCCTTTTTAAAAGAAGAGGATAAGGAGATAAGCAAAATCTCAATATTTAGAACACTATCCTTCAAATATATAGATATTAGACAAACTCAAAACAGGATAAATGAATAAATATGCCAAATGGAATTCACTTTAATATTCACAATGGAAAAAATAATAAAGTGCTTAAACTCCCTAAACAGTTCTGATAACCTTAAAATATCCCTTCTCTTTTGCCTCAGTAATATCTATAATTAAAAAAATCAAGAAACAAAATGACTGCAAGAAGTATGAAAATGAAAATATTAAAACTACATAAAACATATTACATTAAAAATTGGTACACTAAATGTAAAAGAAATAAATAACTAAGCAGACAGATATTACTTATAGAATATTGTCAGAAATAATATATAAACTTTTTAGAAATAACAAAAATCCGACTTCCACCAAACTATAAATGGAGAGACCCAAAACATGACCATATAATCTGGTTATTCACATTACAAGAACAATACTATGATAAAGAAGTACAGTAAATATAATCATAAACAAGAAATTGATCTTACATATTTATAACACAATAGAATATGACAATAGAGGACTTCAACTTTACTTAGAATTCAAAATAAAGATCAAATATAGAATTATTACTATCGAAAACTGATCAAACACCATAAACAAAAAATCAAAAACAAGACTACATACATAGATAAAACAAAAAATACAAGAAGCCAATAGTCAAAACATGTTCATAATAGTTATGGGTGATCCCAATTAATTAATAAATAATGAGTTGGACAGAACCTTAAGGAAGATCAGAAGCAACTAAACCAAAAATGTTATTAATACATTATCTGTCTTTGACTTTGTAAACACCTTTAGATTCAACAACCCATTCTCAAAATACTTCATTTACACAAGGTCAATATCACAATATGGTAGTAAAATAGACTTTATCTGGGTCTCACAACCCTTAATTCTATACATAATAAGTACAGTATACATACCAGTTACCTTAGTAATAAAAAGTGATTATAGAATAATCTCCTTATATATAAGCACACTACACATATTCTGATCAAAAATAGCCAACAAAAAAAATTGTCAAAAAATACAAATAGATTTTTACAATTTATCTAATAAACAATGGGTATTATTTAAAGACTGATAAGAAAAGAGAGTCAAAAATTTCCAAATAATGGAACTAGATACCTCCAATTTAATATGGTTGACCTTCAAAAAGATGCTTGTACAAATTATAAAGTCGATGCTAAAGATAAAAAGAAGAAACTGCAACACCCTATCAATCAACAAGAATTATTATAAGAAATATAAAAAACAACAATTAACAATTGATAAATTATATATAACATACAGGAAATGGTTAACCAATAAACAAAACTGAAACAGTAGTCTCAAAAAGAAAATTGAACAGCTGATATATAAAATCAATAGTGTGATAAAAAGAATTGAAATTTTTGTCCTTAAAACAAAAGACACTTCAAGTAAAAGATTAGAAATGTATACTTACCTAGCAAAAACCAAAAAACTTTGACAAGAAAACAAAACTTTAATAGTGATAATTAAAAAAAAATAAAAAAAATTATTAAAGAAAGAATATGACAACAATATTAGTCTCTTCAGAATCACTCTGAGAAAATAATAAATAGCATTCTAAATCAACAACCTTGAAAGAATGACATACTTAAACTAATCAAGAAGACATTCAATAATAAGATTGATATAATCACAAACTATAAAATGATCAGTCTAAAATAAGATTCCATTTCAAGAAATGAATAGAATCAAGACACACATTAAATATAAGAGACTTTTAAAATTGGCAGAAACAATGCAGAGCTAAAAATAATATCAAAATGAAAATGTTATCAAAATTGCACTGCAAATTTTGAAACCCAAGAAATTAAAGAGGCAATCAAGTTTAAAAGCATAATAAGTATCTTTGCTCCTTAAAAATTCTATCTATACAAACTTCTTAAATATTTAGGTACTAATAGTATCCAAATACTGAAACAACTTTTTAATAGAATATTAAAGACAGGAAAAATTTCAATAGAATAGAATGAAGACAATATATATTTAATTCTCAAACTGAAAAAATGGATAGAAAATATTAATATAATTAGATCAATAATATTACTAAAAACAATCCAAAAAGTTTTCATGAGTATATTGGCAAATAAAATTGTAAGCAACTATATAATCAATAAAATTTTTTCTAGCAACAATTGGGCAGGACTATTTAGAGGTAATACATAATAACCTATTTATATTTTAAATAATATTTTGAAAGAAACAAAAGAATTCAAAAAGGAGACTTAGATTTTTACTCAAGATATTAGTAAAGCATGTGACTCTATAAACAAAGACAAGTTAGTAAGTACATTTCGCAGAATTAAAGTTCCTTCAAGCATTATTAATATCCTTAAAGATATACTTATAATTAGGAAGAATAGGGTAATAATAGTATATGGCTTAATTAATAAATATATAGTTAAGAACAGAATAGATCAAGGTAACACAATTTCTCCTCTACTATAAGGAATTTTCTATGATCCACTATTACAAGAAATAGAGAGTAGCCACAAGGAATATAAAATAGAAGTAGAATAGAATACAAAATTATCAATAATATACTTCACTGAAATAGAGACCTTACAAAAAATCTGCAAGATAATATTCATAGCCTTTATGAATAATGCAATATGATATATAGGAAATCAAACAGACATGTAAAAAATTCTGGACACAGCAATAGAATTCCTCAGAATAAATAATATTCAAGCTAATAGAAAGAAGTCATCACTGGTTTGCATTAATACACTAGTCAAAAACAGAATGTCAGATGTTTCTTAGTCAGAATACAAGTTCTACTTCTAAGAAAAAATGAAGTCACATATATATTTGGCATCTGTATAATAGAAGATAAGAAGAAAAAATATCAAAAAAGTTAATCTATAATAAAATTAAAATATATACTAGCATTCTAGCCTGAAAAAAAATAATAGACAAGTAAACTCATTATATCATAAATAACATTTTATACTTAACAATAGAATACCTTCTCAATAATATATATTTATTAGAATAAGAATGTGACAAAATTGATAGAAAAATAAATAAGGTCTGTAAGCCCAATATCAGTCTACTTATAATAACTCCCAATTGCATATTATATGCAGACTTCAGGTACAAAATCTTCAACTTATGGAACTGATAGATTTTGATTCAAGAAAAAAACTTGGTGAAGAGACTCAACAACTCTGATATTTGTAGCACAACAACTCTCATTAGGCTATTGCAATTACAAAACAATTACTGGTTTGATATATCAATTCTAGAAAACAAGCTCTTCTTTAAATATACAATATAACAACTTATTAAATGATATCTTAAATATAATCAAAGTTCAAGGAATTATACTTTTTTTCTTAGACCATATCACAATTGAAAATCTAATTGACAAAGAGTAAACTACAATCAAATAGTAATAGAATAAGGATGGTATAATCAATACAAATAGACACTTAGAAAAAGGATGGTATAATCAATACAAATAGACACTTAAAAAAAGGAAAATACTCTTCATTTAAAAAACTCCTAAATAATGACCTTACAAGGATTTTTATATGGTAACAAATTTGAAATAAATAGGAAAAACAAAAAGGAATATCACAATGGTACAATAACTTGTAAGGAATAATCTATAGAAATCCTTTAATCAACAAATATAATAATATTAGAATATATATTATCAAAGGAATTAAGAATATCTTCCCTACAAATACAAGAATTCTCCATATATAGAAACAAGTAACTATTCAATAAAGAGTGACAAAGAAAAATAAGACAACAACACTTTTAAGAAAAAAAGATATCTATATCAAAGTAACATAGTAGTTAACTATATAACCAAGAAAGACCAAATATCACCTTTCTACAAATGCAAGGGTTGTCACTAAATGATTCTAACTTAAAAGAAAATATAAAAACTAATAATAATATATTTTCCAATTACTAATAAGCCAATCAATCAACTTATACAACAACCTATATATTTATATCAATGGCTTCTTTATCAAATAATTATAGAAAGTAGAATAAGACTAGATTAGATTATACAAATAGAATCTAGTATAGATCTTGTAAAGTTTTAAATGGAAACATGACATATTCTATTATATACAAAAGCTGAATTAATAGTAATATTGATAGCCATCAGTACAATTAGTCCAAATAAAACAATAAAAATTATTATAAACAGCCAAGGTGTAATTCAATTAGAAATAATCAATAAAAGAAAAGAAGAAACAACAAGAAAAAGAAAGACCAACTGAATTAAAAAATTAATAGACACAATAATAGAGCTACTCAAAATAAAATAAATTCAAGCACAATAGATTAAAGTTAAAAGTTATACTAGTATAGCAGGAAATGAAAGAGTAGACAAGCTAACTGTCACTATCTTTGCAAATTCATACAAGTATATTATAACAATTCAGGAAAAACAGTCAATTAAGAGCAACACTTCAGTTAGATGAAATCAGTTCTTTATAGATCTTCCCTTTAAAAACTTGTGAAAACAATAATTAAAACAAAGTATGCAAGCAAATGGCAAGTATTGAGAAGAATAAATAACTGGTTTACCAAAAAAAAATCTAAAAAAATAGACTGGAAACTTATATTAGAAATCCTCTTGTCCATAAAAATTATATTATTTTATATTGATACTAAAGATCACAGTAATAGAATCTTCTGAATTAAAACCTAGATAAATAAATATTCAATGATATCCAAACTAAACACTAAACTATCACAAGTCTATACCAGCATCAAATATGTGATCTGTGAACAATACAAAGAGACTGATCTCTATTCCTTCATATATGATACAAACTTCAAAAGACTTAAAAATATATATGATATTTCTAATCGAAGAGTACACATTCTGTACAAATAGTATTAAATAATCAAAATTTATTCAAAACAAATAGAATTATATACAACTTAAAAATTAAAAAGAAGTATCAATAGAAACTTGGTACTGGATAAACTGGAAGGACATCATAAGAGAAATCATTATATACTAAATAGTAGAAAAGATTATATAAATTACTCAAAATTAATTGAAATAGACAAATTTTGACAAGAAAAGATGAAAGTTTAAAAGTTATACTATAATATAGTTACCACCTGGAAAAATAATAAGATTATAAGAAAATAAAATGTAACATATTAGCCAGAGACTATAATACTTATACTTTACTTTCTAATATAGAAAAGTACCTTATACAAACCTTCAAATTATTATATATCCAATTAATCAATTCAAGTATAACTAATATCCTAAACAATAGTTTTTCTCTTTATACCTTTTTCACATTCAATATTAATGTTAATGGAGTAATTATATGCTGATATCCATAAATATGAATTATAGTAAGTCATAGAGTTTATTTATTTATTTTTTTTTTTTACACTCCAAAAGTCCACTTTATTAGGTGTAATTAGGTACATATTACTTTAAATTACAAAGCTATTTTGCAATCAATTTTCTCTATGCAGGATTCCCATTACCTTCTAAAAAAACCAGTTTGTAAAAAAAAAAACCTCCTGTGGCTTGTTGTCTCTCGTAGAGAAACTAACGTGCCTAGGCTCCGTTAGTGTGCAATTTGAAGAGATCGTATATGGATTTGTTACCATTGATTATCTCTTGGATTGCTTCTGTGTTGAGTGGGATTGTGGGTGTCATTGTATGCTTGTCTTGTATCTTGTTGTTTCTTCGAGGTCAGGCTGCAGTGCGATTGATACCATTGTTTGCTTTCCATATATGGAGGTGTTGACATCTGTCTTCCCAAATGTTGTAAGTTATGAAGCAGATGCAGTTTATTATACCTTTGATTGTTTCGACAACTTTGCTTCTGTCCAGATATGAAGTAATTAGGTGGGTTATATCTTCTGTGATTCCCCCTTTGATTAGTATATCCCAATTGTCACTTCGGTTGAGATCTGCGATAGTCTTAGCTTTAAAGTTCATTGTTGAGGGTTGTTCCATTCTTGCAGAGATTTTTCTGCTAATGGTGTTTGCTATCAGGTCTTTAATGTCCAGTCCGTGTTTTTTACATAGGAAGGCATATTTGTGGTCTTCTATTTCTGAGCATCTAAAACACTTGTTCGATAAATATATATCAGGTCTTCATTTGTTTAGGATACTTATTGTAGGGAGCTCTTGGTTCCAAAGTTTGAGAGAGAAGGTACGAATCCGTTGGTTTCATGAGTTGCAAGGTGGGGAGTTGTTGTTGGAAGGTTGGAGATTGAGGAGTGAGTTTTTCCAGTCTATGTTCTGTCTTTGTTTCTCTGATATATTTATGTTTCTTTTGAGATTGTTCTATTTTATGGTATATTTTGCCTGTTGTATGGTGTTAATAGTCTTTCTGATGTTCTGGGTGACTTCTATATTGAAGGCTTTGTATATAATGAGGTTGTTATTGTCGAGATATTCCGTGAGGGTAGCGAAGTGTGGTATAGGGTTGTTTAGGCATTTTTTAGCTAGTTGGTCTGCAAATTTGTGATTTTCTGGAAGGGCGTCCTTGTTTATTTTGTGCCAGTGGATGTCGAGGTGTCTTGTTTTAATAGTGTTGTGTATATATTCAGTTATTCGCAGGTATCTATGTTTTTTAGTTAGGTTTTTTTTTGCATTCTCTATTTCGTTAATGGCGACTGCTAAATCTGTGTGTATATATGTTACAGTGTTGTGCTTAACTAGGTTAATGGCTATAGTGATAGCAAGTAGTTTTGCAAGATCGCTGGAACCTTTGGCTGCGATTTGGATTGATATGTTTTCTATTGTGTTGTTTTAATCTTGGAGTACTATTCCTATGCCTAGATGGTTGGTGTCACTTTCAGGTTTGTATGCTCTGTTACAGAAAATGTCGATTATGTTTGAGTTATAGAAACTTTTGCTGATTTCTATAAAGCATCTGACAGTGTCATCTGATAATTTTATTATTTTGTTGAGTATGCCAATGTGTTTCGGGTATGGATCAATGATTATGGCATCTAAAGATTGGTTTGGTTGCTTCCACCATTTGAAGATGCTTCTGGGAGATAT